>PVLA01005642.1:0-141255 GCA_004027455.1 Hydrochoerus hydrochaeris
TTTTAATATGTATGTCTTTGTCCATTTTGACTCTATTATCATACCTGGCAATAGATAGAGGTCTAGAGTCAATCTTCTGCATGTGTGTGGCCACTTTTCCCAGCATTGTTTGTCTAAAAAGCTAGCATTCTTCTAGAGTATGCTCGGGACTCCATTGTCAAACACTAGCTGACTCACCGTGCCTGGGGGTATTTCTTTGTCTTTTATTCTGTTTCACTGATACAAATATCTGCTTTTGTCCCGTGATGTTATTATCACTATAGCATTGTAAAAGTCTTGAAATTCAGGATTGTGATGCCTCTTGCTCTGCTTTAGCTGCCCAAGAGTTCTTTGACTATTCTGGGTCTCTTCTGAGTCCATATACTGTACATTTTAAGTTAGTTTTTTGTAGTTTTTTAGTGAATATTGTTGGGATTTTGACTGGCTTGCTTCAAATCTAAGAGTAAGTTTTGTTATTATGGTGATTTTGATTATATTGTCTCTGCATATGCAGAACAGGAGATGTCTTTCTATTTTCTGATGTCCTCCTTCATCTCCTTTTTCAGAGTGTTGTAGTTTTCCTTATAGAGGACTTTCTTTTCCTTAGTTAGGTAAACACTTCAGTATTTAATTTTTCTTTATGCTAATGTAATTGGTATTGATTTTCTAATTACTTTTTTAGTGATTTGATTATTGGTGTATAGGGATGCTATAGATTTTTGTGTGTCAATTTTGTATACTTTTCCCTTATTGAAGTTGGTTAATTCTAACTCACTTGGTGAAACATTATAAATTATTTTGTGTGAGGAACACATCACTTTTCATAGTAGTTGCTAACCACTTTCTGGATTTCAGTGATGTCTGCTGTGATTTCTTTCTCATTTCTAATTACATTTATATGTGTCTTTTTCTTTTATTTAAGTTTGACTAAGGGTTTGTCTGTCTCATTTATTTTTACAAAAAACAAGTTCCTTGATTCTTTGTGTTATAATTTTTAGCTTCAGTTTCATTAATTTCCACTCAGATGTTTATCATTTCCTTTCTTATACTGTTTGTTTCAGAATGTTTTTGTTTTTCTAAAACTTTCAAGTGCACTCATCACTAGGTTATTTTTGATTTGAGCTACCAATTTTTCTACTATGGTCATTCATAGCAATAAACCTCCCTTGAGGACTACTTTCACTGTGTGCCATTAGTTTGGGGATATTATACTGGCATTAGTTTTTGAATCTAGAAATTACTTAACTTATTCCTTGATGTTTTATTCTCTGATTCATTGAGTGTTCAGAAATATGATATTTAATATCCAAATATTTATAAAAAGGTTATGGTTTCTATTGTCTTTGATACTTATTCTCAGGTACAGTATGATCTGACAGTATAAATGTGAGAATGGCTATTTTTTGTATTTATTGTATTTGTGTTTATTTTTATTTATTCAAGCAAAGTTTTGGGGCTGGTATATTCTCTATTTTTGAGAAAAATTCCATGTAATGCTAAGAACAATATCTATTGTGTTGTAGTGTGGCAGAACACTATAGATATTAAGTTTCTATCTTTGAAGGTGTGCTTTAGTTTTTTTTTTTTTTGTCTAGCTGGATTATTTCTGACAGTGGGGTATGTCTGTTTGACATCCTAGGTCCAGTATTGTTTGTTCAAAGACGATGTGTGCACTAGTATTCAGGGCACAGATATTTACAATTCTTACCTCTTCCTGTTCAATTGCTCCTTTAACTAATACATAGTGGCCTTCTTTGCCTATTAACAATTTTGACTTGAAGTCTACTGTGAGAATAATATTGCAACTCCTGCATGGTTTTCAGGTCCTGATACATGGATATTTTCTGTCCTTTGATTTTTAGTCTATGAATGGATTTTGAATTAAATGTCTCATGCCTTTGATAACCAATCAGTTTTGGTTTTTAATCTAGTTTAATTGGGGCATCATGTCTATTTATATTGAGTGCTATCATTGTAAGATATTGACTTCTTCCTGACATTACATTGTCTTTTTTGTTGTTGATTCCTTTTTCACTTGTTGTTTAACTGCTCACCTACTCAATATATTCATATCAGCAAACATTTTGGCATTGTTAACTTCAATGACTTTTTTCTAGGATATTCTTCAGAACTTGCTGGAGCACTGGATTGGTGGTTATAAATCTCTTTTTTCTTGTTTATAGAATGTGTTTCTTTCTCCATAAAATTTTGCAATATAGCTTTGCAATCATAATAGTCTGTTCTGAAAGTTTCCTTTTAGGGTTTGAACCACTTTACTCCAAGATCTACTAGAATTATAGTTTGTGTTGCAAAGTCTGATGTAATTCTGATGAGTTTGCCTTTATCAGTGGAGTGTTTTGTTTTTTTTCTTGTCTTTTCTTTTTCTGACAGCTTTTAGGATCTTGTCTTTATGTTGGGCTCTGGGATTTTGACTGTAATGTCTTGTGGGAGTTTCTTCTCTCACTATAATTAATTTGGTTCCTATGTGCCTTGCTTATGTGTCCGTTGAGTTCTTTCCCTGTTTGGAAAGTTGTTTTGCTATGATTTCTGTTAAACCATTATTTTTTTTTATACCATGCATGCTGGCCTCTAACTTCAGTCTCAGGTTACTCTTCTGATGCTTAGCCTCATTTAGAAGATCTTTGCTCTACTTTCCTTGTTCCCTTGTTGTTTTTAAGTTACTCACATTTATGTGTCCTAATGCTTCTGATCTGTCTTGGAAGCCTACACCTTCTCCTCACTTTGATCCCTTCTGTTGTTTACATATTCAACAACATTCTTTATGTTTGAGAATTCTGTGTGTCAGTTCACGGACTCTATTTTTGATAAATGTTATTTGTGTTTGGATGGTTTGATCAACTCTTTGACTCGTCTTTAATGGTCAGGTGTTCATTGTTGGTGATGGGGTTGTTTGTCTGTTTTTGAGACATTGTCTCATTATGTAGTGTAACCTGGCCTTGAACTCACAATGAGCCTGCTACTCTAGCCTCCCAAGTGCTGGGACTACAGTTGTTTGCTATCTCACCCTGCATTCCCCCCCCCACCACCACCACTATCTGGTTATATCATCTTTGAGCTCCCAGACTCCCTTTGCTTCTTTTGGATCAACTTACATAATTCAGCTGTATTGTATTTGACTTTCTCCCCATCAGCTTTAGAGGTTTTCAGAGGCTTTCTGTTCCTACATTAAGGGTTGATATAAAATACAGCAAAGAAACTTTGTTTTTCTGTATGTTTTTCTCTTTGGTAAGGTTATATTTTTCAGTAACATGATCTTGGTTTTATTTTTCAAGAGGTACTATTTACCGTTTTAACCTTTCATTCAACTGGGTTTGCCCCAGTCACTGTATTGTAAAATGAGAAATCTTACTAGTTACAACAGCTTCCTGAGATCCAACCACACATCAATCATGAGCATCAAAACTTGATTTGAAATATTTGCTCTTTTATCAGGGCCTGACACAGAATATATTATACTGTTAGTACCAAACAGTCTGGAAAGTGGAGGGCTGGGGAAGGAAAGTGGGGATACAGGGAAAGGACACATCAGTAAGAAGAGAGTGAGCTGTAAGAAATGTCAATAGTGAAACTAGGCAGCTAGACTTTGGAGTTAGTTTTACAGTATATGTAAAATACTACTATTGAGCAGAATTGTAAAAATATTTTGGAGGCTGGATGAGAGATGCAGAGGGAGGGAAGTGTAATTAGAGATTGAGGAACGTTGTGAGGCTGTTAACCTGTGAATATACCTGTAGTTACTTGTCTCTTAACAAGTTTTGCTAATGGACAGCTAACATGGTCATGAATGGTACTATTAAAGTTAAAGCACTGTTTTATTCCTACTTTTTTGCACCAGATATATATGTATATAGATATAGATGTAGATATAGATATAGATACATAGTTGCATAATATCAAAGGTGGAGAGGAATAGAGCAAACGGAAGAGGATAAGTAAAATAAGGAAAAACAAGATAAATGTGCTCAGTAGATGAATGGATAGAGAAAAATGTGATAGAGAAGGATAAACATGGGTCATTTGTAGAAAAATAGAGGACTCTTAAGACCGTAATGCTAAGTGAAATAAACCAGACACAAAATGCTCAGTATCATTTGATTTTTCTTGTAGGAGAAATTAAATATAAACAATTTAAAGAGAAAAGTCAAACAGAAGGTAGGAAACATGGATGTCTGTGTTTTGGAAATGAGAAAGGAAATGTGTGTGTAGAGGGAGATCAAAAACTAACAAGAGTAGGAGATTCCCACACGGCTGATTAGAGAAGAAAGTGCATTGCCAAAACGTGGAAGAAAACAATGAATAAAGCAAGTGTTCCGAGGTGGGGAAAGAAAACACACCTTTTACAGAAAAGTAAACCAGATATTTGTTTCAATCCACAGGACTGAATCAAGTATCTGATTGTTGTTGCAAAAGGAAAGTGAGGCCACCAGTGGTCCAGAACTTGCATCATAATTTTCTCTTTCCTTAGTGGTTTTATCAATTTATATTCCCCCCAGAATTCGCTGTTTTGCGAGTCATGGTTGACAGCCATTCTCACTGAGGTAAGATAGAATTTCAGCGTTGTTTTGGCTTGTATTTTCTAATTGTCCAAGATGCTAAACATTTTTTCATGTACATATTGACCTTTTGTACTTTTTGCTTTGTTTTTACTGCTACATGACTATATTCATTGTGAATAGTTAATACATGTACGTTTCTTAATTTTTTTTGAGAAGTGTCTATTCACTACATTGCCCATTTTATTTTTCGTTCTTTATACTCTGGATATTGGTGCTCTCTTTTGAAGGAGCTTGGAACACTTTGCCATTCTCCAGGTTGTCTCTTTATTCCATCTTGTTTTCTTCGCAGAAGCTTTTGAATTTGATATAATCCCATTTGTTGATTTTTGGCATTGTTTCTTGTACCATTGGAATTCTTATCAGAAAGTCCTTACTTGCACCTATGTATTCATGAGTTTTACCTATTTTATCTTCCCAACAAATTCAGTGCTTCTCACTTTATAGCTAGTTCTTTGATCCATTTTGATTTTAGTATTGAATGAGATATATGAATCTAGGTTAATTTTTTTCACATATGGATAATTACTTTTCCAGCACCATTATTATAGTGGTGGTCACTCCTCCAATGTTGTGTTTTGGGCCCATTTATCAAAAATTCAATGATTTAACATGTATGAGATAATTTCTGCATCCTTAGTTCTATTCTATCATTTGACATACCTATTTTTGTGCCAGTACCATGCTGTTTATATTACTGGAGTTCTGTAGTATAATTTGAAATCTGGGATTTTAATGTTTCCTGCTCTGCTCTTTTTGTTAAGGATTTTTCTGGGTATTCATGGTATTCCCTGCTTAATTATAGACTTTATGATTTTTTAGGTGTGTCTTTGAGTGCCATTATTTTTTAACTGGCATATATTTGTGCTATCCAATGATTACATAATGGGGGTTTTATATAACACATGTTAATTCTTTTTTTATCCCCTTCTACTCTCTTCCTTCCTCTTCCCTTCATCTCTTAGACCTCTCCTTGGCAAATATGCTTTTTGGAGATGTTTAGACAGGATACAGATTGCTAGGGACCAAGGTGCATATAGAAATCAAAGAAGTATATGCAACAAATATTTACTATTTGATACCTAAAGTTAAGAATAAATGAAAGAAGTACATAATAATTGTTCAAAATGGCTATAATATTTTTAGAATAATAAAAGTGGTGCATATAGTTAAAAATTGAAATGACACTTTTTCAATGATAGGTATTTGAAGAAATCATAAACTCTCAGTTAAAAGGGGGTTTTCTTTTGCTTGCACATCCTTTAAGCAGGTTTTATATGTTAATGTGGAAAGTATGATACTGTACTCAAGGTTTTTATTTATAATACCTTGAAAATTTCATATATAATCATTTGCAAATAGGTCTTCAAACAATAAATGATGCTTATTCTCAGGAGCGCTTCTAAGCACCATGTTTTAAAATAATGAAACATGAGATTCTCTAGTCACAAGAAAGGCAAAGTCTTCTCAAGAAAGATAAGTGATGTCCAAATGGCTTTGATGTCAGTAACCATATGCTTGCATCTGAGAAGCATTTCAAAGGACAGGTGCTGAAGAGACTAGTAGCATTGGCAATGAATGGGGTAGTTCTGTGATTGTATTCCACTGCCATTAATACAATGCGAGAGAGAAAATTCTAGCATGTAAGCTATCGTAATTACTTTGGTCTCTTTGAAAATAGGACAATGGATTTAAAATAAAAGGTTACCTCAAGTATAATGAATATAAAATAACACTTGGCATCTGGAGATATGTGATTTGGTCATCTCATTTGGATGTTTTATATCATTTAGAGGATTTGGTTATTTCTAAAGGCTAACATAGCATTCATGGAAAATGGGTCAGTTCAGATTTCTTGTGATATACTTTTTACAATTCTTTGAAGATGCCATAACAAAATACTGTAGATTGTTTGACTTAAGCAACAGAACTTTATTTTATTATAATTCTAGAGACTGAAAAGGCAAATACGTGTCAATCAATTCAGTTCCTTGTGAAGGATCTTCTTGGCCTGCAGATGACAGCCTTCCCAATGTGTCCTTACATGGCCTTTGCTCAGTGTCTATTTGGATGGAGGGAAGGAAGGAGAGGCAGAGAGACACATAGAAAGAGACACAGACACAGACAGACACAGACAGACACATAGGGACACAGGTGGGTGGAGAGGGAGAGAGACAGTAAAAGACAGAAAGGAACAGGGAGAAAGAGAATGATGGCACAAAGAGGGTAGGCAGGGAGAGAGAGGGTAAGGGGAAAGACAGGGATAGAGAGAGAGGGAGGGAGACAGAGAGATAGGGAGAGAAAATGAGAGAGCAATGGGAAGAGAGAGAAGGAGAGAAGATGGAAGGGAGGAGGGAGAGGAACGTTCTACACATACAGTCAGCAATCCTATTGAATTAGGACCCCCCCCCCTTATGACTTCATTTACAGTAACTGTTTCCCTAATGCCTTATTTCCCAGTGTGGTCATTTTGGGAATAGGGCTTTAACATCCGAACTGTGTGGGGATGCAGTTCAGTGCACAGCACATTCTATTTATTTTTTCATTCACACTATTGTGATATACACTTCCTGAGATGCATGACTCAGACCCTGGCTCTATCTCTAATATTTTTTCTTGACCCCGTAAATGATAGCTATGTTCTTCCAAAAAGCTTGATCTGCAGCAGTGTCTGCCTGCCTAGAGAAGGCCTTCTTCACTTTGCTCATTCCACTCAATCAGACTGCCAAAACCTTGGGTCTTTGTTCTGTTTTCTTTAGGTCTTTATTGTTTACTTTCATCAATAGTTTTTAAATTCACTGGTGCATCACACTGCTCAAAGTTTAATGTACAATAAATTCAAAATAAGTATTTGTTAAATGAGTAAGTTAATGTTTAATCAATCAAGAATAAGATTTTGGAAACCAATTGTATTTTTATGGCATACTACTGGGGGCACGAATGTCTGAGTTACTGCTCACCTGCTTATCAGTAGAAGTCTGTTGAATTCAAGGACGAGCTCATGAGGAAGCATGCGCTGCTTCTCTCTGTGGTCTCTCAAGTGCATTTCACATTCACAAATATGCACATCTAGTGCTTCCTTAGATAGTCAATATAATCATTGCTCACAGTAACACGGGATACTGCTTATTTCCAGTTTGAGAATATATTCTAAAAAACATTATGGCAATTTATTATAATGAAAGAACCACAACAATCACACTATCACCACAGGAAATACCAAATTAATACAACCAAGCATTTAAAAATCCAATTCACTTGATCTTTGTTACAGGGAAGCGCTATCTGAGTATAGCTAGCTGAGGTAAACCTAACTCCCCAATGAGCCAACCTAATCCTTTCTAATAGTGTGAACTTTAGGACAGAAAGCAACAGAAAGAATAAATGATTCTACTGCCATCCTAGAATTCTCCCCATAATATAGTTATGATGTGGGGCAGAGAATCAGAATGCAGGAACCAGTCTTAATTTAAAAACTTTATATATTTTCTTTCATTTATAATCCAAACATCATTCGATCACTTTTCATTTGTCCATTTCTGAAAAACTTATTTCAGACTTTCTTGAACTTTCATTGCAAGTAAAATATGAACAACCCACTCCAAAACATGATGTTTGTTACATGCTTCTCAATACAGATATATTGTCATGGTGAAGAAGGAATAGAAAGAAAAACACTTGGAATATGCTTTCCCAGTTTCATCAAATAAAAACTACATTTGAAAACACTTGAGCCATCTTACTTATTTCATATCTATCAGACAATTTATCTAAACTCATTTCTTACTTGCAACACTTAGTCTGGCAATGGATTTAAAATCATCAAGGACCCTAAAGATATAGAGTACACATAACATGTGCCCATTCCCTGGCTTCAGTTTTCAGCATCTCAAGGCAAACTAAAAATTATCCTAGTGCTTATGTTCATATGATCACATTTTACAATTTTGCTAAATTTAGCAAATAACGTTTTAACTTATAAGATGACATTATGCCTCATTAAAAGTATCAGTTTTATGTACTGTACCTTGTGCAGAATACATGGAAGCCTTAGGAAATAGACTTGAAAATGGCAGAAACTATGATCCAAGCATGAGGGCACATGCTGGTAAACTCAGAACAAGGGAGGCTGAGGCAGCAGTATCATAATTGGCAGGCCAGCCTTGACCATATGGGGAGCCTGCCCCTCAAAAGACAAAAATCTAAGAAGTCATAGAAGATTATCAAGGAAACCCAACAATTGAGTGATTTAAATGAATGTCATACCTAAAATTTTGTTTCCTTCATGTAGTACCTGATCCTATCCCATAGCTATAAAAGGAGTTTAGATAGAATAATTGAGGTCTTGTTCTAGCTGTTATAATATAGATTTAAAATATCAACCAAAATATTTATGTGTTCAGAGGTAGGGATTTCAGAAGTTGATTTGATCATAGAGGTGCTGTACACTTTAATAGAATTAATCCATTGAGGAGTCCATTGCTGAATGTGCTATTAGGAGGTGTGTCTAGTCAAAAGAGGATCATACCCTCCAGATTCAGCCACAACTGAAACAGCCTTCGACTACTTGAGGCCTTGGGTATACATCTAGACACAAATCATAGCATATAATTAAATACAAAAAGACTGTTAATACAGTTCAGTGATCATGGTTTGATTATCATGAAAGAATTTGTATGAGATTACCATGTATAGTATTCAAGGCCACAAAATATAATAGGGAAAATTAATATGTGTCTCTCTTACTGGTAATATAAGCCCCCAGAAAGGAAGTAAGTTTCTATGAATATTCAGGAGATTAATAAGATTGAATAGTGATTATTTTCATTATAAATGCACTGCCATGGTTAGTTCCTTTTATTCTATAGTATCTTAGTAATTACAATTTAAAAATTATAATCACTTCTTAAAGAGTCAGAGTAATCAAAATACTAGCTAACATAAATATAGCACTGTCCATGCTATTTACCAATTGATTTATTACTTCAATTATTTAGCACTTACAGTGTGTCTGTGAAGTGAGGTAAGATAGAATTGAAGGACCACATATCACTGTTAAGCTATTTAGGTAAGGACATAGAATAAGTGCCTACAGTTTGAATACTACAAGCTAGATGATCTGAGAATTCTGATTTGCAGGAAATTATTACTGTGTAAAGTTGTAAAAAGTTTTCAATGAAGATGTTATCATATGAGATCATAGCAATTAATATTACAATTCCTGTTACCTGCTTTAGTTATGATGGGCTCTTACATTGGGAGCCAGTCTTATTTGGAAACTTGTTGGAAGTGCAGATTTCCTACCTCATCTCAGAACCAGTTGGATTACTTTCCTATGACTGCCATAATAACTTACCATAATCAGGAAGTTAAAAGTATAAAATTAAAATTATCAGCAGAAGTTTTCCTTCTAGAGGAATCTGAGTAAAAAACTGTCCTTTTTCCTAAAGGCTTCTTGTTACTGGTGATCTTTGACATTTCCTGACTTGTTCCGCACTACAGTCAAGTCTTCATCTTCACATTGCCTTTGTGTAAATCTCTTCTGTGTCCAGGCCTCACATTTCCCTTTTCTTTCTCTTAGAAGGATGTAATTTACTGGTTTTGTTAATTTCTCTAATTCAGGGTGACCTTCCCTTGAGGTTCTTAATTATATCTCCGAAGACCATTATTCCATGTAAAGTAACACAGTGAGATGTTGGATGGACATGAACTTTTGGAAGACTTTATTCAAGTCATTACATCTATAGAATCAAAAATTCTGGTGTAGAGCTTAGTTACTTGTGCAGTAACAAACCATTCAAGTAATTCTGATACATACTAAACTGGACAAGCCAGTGGTATACAGCACATATCCTTGTTTCAGTTCATTTGTGATAGTATAACTGATTGCCAAGCCTGGAGAAATGATAAATAGTCAACGTTTATTTTTCAGTCTGGAGGATTTGGTTCTTCAAGATAAAGGCATTAGTGTCTATCTTCAAATGGTGGAAGGCAGAAAGGCAAGAGAGCAAATCCACTTTCAAAATTCGTTTTTGTTGCATCTTAGATCCATTTATAAGACCAAGAAACCTCATAATGTGGACATCTACCATTAGGAGTCACATTCCTAGCCTTGTATATTGGTGAATGATTTTTCCAACACACAAACTTTGGAAGAGACAAAAATATTCAAACTATAATATTCATTTTGAGTGGTACATAGTACAAACTAAAGGTACTGATTTTCTGTCACACCTCATATAATTATTAATAGAATTTATTTTCATTTTCAAAACAATCCTTTCTGAATTTTAAATTATATTAACATTAAGTGAGATAGCAAGCTAATGTATTACTCATGTACTGGAAAAATTCTAAAAGGTGAAAAGCATATGTATGGGTAGGAAGTGCAGTTTACAATTATAACATTGTTATTGTTTATGTCTGGGTGTTTCACCAAAGCCTCATTCGGTCATGGAGGCACCTGAATCTAGCATTCGTGATTGGTTTGTTGTCTAGTACTGGAATTGTCGGTGTGAGTACTTGTACCCGCCCTGGGCCAGGTATCTCACACACAGTATAAGGGAGGAAAGGAGGCTTGCTTTTCCGTTTTTTGCCTTTTTTTTCTTTTTGCTCTTGTTGCTTGTGGCATGAATGGCTGCCCCCTCGCCACACCACCCTGTCTTGGAGCCTGCTGAGCATGGACTGAAACCTCGAAAAGCTCTAAGCTAAATAAACCTTTTCTTCCTTAATTTTGGGTATCAAGTATTTTGTGTCAGGAACAAGAGAAAAGTAACCAAGATGGAGATGATCTGTAATATCTTACTGATAAAACAAAGTATGAGCATCCCTTAGTAATCTGCCTATTTTCTGTCCCCAGCCCCTTGGCAATATAGGGTAAAAACCACTGGGAATTGAAGTTGAAATCTTATCTGATATTCACTGGGTAGAAATGTATGCCTCTCCTACAGTGAGAGTAATAAAATTTATGAATCAAAAAAACTTAAAACTATTACAAACTACACAGGAAATTTAATGCATGAAGTTATATGAAGCCTGAAAATGTTGCAAGAAATTGAATAAACAAAATGTTTACAAATGTTGTTTTTAATGATCATGAGGAAAGGAAATTTTTCTTCATCTATATGCACATACAGCTACTTCTATTGATGAAGTATGTAATTCCTAATGTTAGACAAAATTAAGGAAATATTTGCTGTGATGATTCCCCACAAATATATGGAGAATTATTAGAAGACAACAGTCTACTGCTTCCTGCTCACAGTTCAGCTTCAGAATAAGAAATGCCTCTTCAAATATGACCAGAGATTTCAATTACTGATCTTAGTTTTACTATCACTATTCCAAAAGGAATAGAGATTTAATAATTGTGTATAGCTTTGAAAAAGAAATATTCATGTATATTGCCTAAACTCACTGTGAATATTCACTGAGAAATGAGATGAAACTGAAATAAATTAGCATGACAGCAAAATATGTGAAATGAAAGGGTTATTATTTCTATTTATCCTTTCAGATTTTAACACACAAGATTTATGTCTTGTGAATTGTTTCTGTTTTTACCATGGTATAAGATTGTCTGTACTAAAACAGAAAATAATACATTTAGAATTAGAGCTTAGTTAATGTTTGTATATGTATTTGCATTTTAATACAATATTAGACATTCTTCTAACAATTTATTCAAAATGCTGCATGACATTTATTTTATCCTGGATAATAAAATCTGATTTTATATTTATATATCCCAGTTTGGAGGGAATAAAATAATATTGGTATGTGAAATATGGGAGTTTATCATCTAGAAAGTGTTCTTTTTGGGAATGTTATTCCAAACTCATGTGGGTTTTTTTTTTAAATAGAAAAAACTAGTAAAAAGGCAAGGAAAGTTTCAGAACAATCAAGCAAGAATAAAAAGGAAGAAAGAAAGAGATAGTGGGTAGGGAAAAAGAGAGGGAGAGATAAAAGAAACAATAACTGAATAGGCATTGAATTCAAGGACTTTGAAAATATGAGAAATGTAATGAAAGTGGAAAAGTGGAATTTGTAAACAAAAACTGAAAACACATTTGAACAAAAAATGGTAATACGTTATACCAACTATGTTTTATTTTACAAACAATAACAATATCAAGATAAGAAGATAAAAGGCATAAAATATTAAAGAGGAAATTGAAAATAACCAAAGCTATATAGGAAATTAAAGAATTAAACAATCTAAAAGTGGAATACAATAGAAGAGATTACAGGAAAGTGCAAATTGCTAACTTCAACTGAAAATGTAGCTAGAGGTATTACATGAGAAAAACTTAAGTGAATTTGGAGGTAAAACAGCTTCCTTCCTAAGACATCTCTAATATGCACCCAAGAGTAAGAGATTTTTATAGATGAATTTTCTCAATATTTTAAGGAATTTATCACATTCATATGTAAATATGCAGAGCACTGAACAAAGGAAGAGTTAAAAACTATTTTAAAAATTCAGACATTTCTTTGATGTCAAAACCACACAAATCAGCATAAAGAAAACTCATTTAAAGATATTGATTTTAATATTGTCAGAAAGCTAGGAAGAAAAGAAGAATGAAGATAAAATATTAAAGTCTTTAATAAAATAAACTGGTATAAGTTAAATTAGAAAATACTACAGAAGACTGGAAGTGTTTTTCTTATTTCTCTCAGAAGAATAATTTAAGAAATATATGCATTATGATATGAAACATAAAAAATACATATAATTAATACAAAAGTATATACAAAAGTTAGGATAATGGCCAAAAGGCATATGATAAAATTTAAAACATATTCTTTATTAAAAGTGCTTAACTGGTAATAAAAATGAAATCAATGCATCTTTTCCTTATAAAATGTAATAGAAGAACAATAAAATGTACTTTAGTATTTAGAAAGAAAAAGAATTTCTAGCCATGCAATTACTACTTAATTTGTTGCAATACTGTTCAACACAGATGAATATATACATTTGTGTGTTTGTATTTGTATAAAGCATATTTCTTACAGAAGAGAAAACTTAACGATAATGAGACTTTATACTACCAGGAATAATCACATATGTAAATTTCAAATCCATTAGAAACAGCAAATAAACCATCAAAACAGCTACAAAATTAATATAACTAGTGTTTATACTTACAAATAGCCTCTTAGAAAGAGCTCATTAAAAGTAGCATGCATATCCAAACATCAGAAATAAAAATTGATAAGAAGGGTCTATGATCTAGAGCAAATATTTCAAACATCTCTCAATTGGCCACTGTTTGTTAACTATCTGTTCAAAACTTAATGACTTAATAAAGTGGTACTGTATATTCTCATGAGTCTGTTAGTCAGCAGTTTGGGCTACACTCTGCTGGACAGCCCATCATCTCTGCTCCAACAGGTGTTGGCCTTAACTGAGGGACCCTAAGGTTTTGCATTCTCCAGTAGGTTAGCACACAGTTGCATGCATGAGGCAACCAGCCTTACAGTATAAGGCACAGTGTTGTTTTAGAGTTAAATTTAGAAATGGACTTCAAACTGCAAGTCATCCTGGATAAAAGGGGTTGAAAATCAGACCTCTTAAACTAGAAAAGCTTCAAAGAATTTGCAACTATTTGTATTTTACTATGTCTAGAAAGAGAAACAAATAAAACATCTCCTTAGCCATTAAAATGAGCATTACAAATATTTTAATTTCCTTAAAATTAAGTTGTGATTTTAAGTAATGGCTAATGGATGTTCTTTGACATTTAACAAGTTGGTTAGAAACCTCCACATTTATGCATAAGCATAAATAATTAAACTAATATAAAACTAATGATACTTAGTAGTTCATTTCTACAGATATTCAAATAAATTACAAAGGCATTTATGTAAAAACTTATGATGTTGGTACTTAAGTCAGAAAACATAAAAAGGAAGCAATGTTGAGGTTTTTCTAAAATATTACAAGATAATAAAGTTAACATTTTTAAAACAAATGATTTAAAATTTTCAGTACTTAAATATGTCAATAATCATATTTGGACATATTTGGTTAATAATCATTTGGACAAAAAATAAATCAAGAAACATATAGTAATATTAGATTACTATCACAGTAACTCCTTTACACTTTTAAATTGAAACAGGAGAAATGCATAAAGGAATAGCTTTTATATTTACAATCTTGTAGAAAGAAAACTTGTGTCCCTAGATTAAAAAATTTCCAGAATACAGGGAGAGATAGTATAAATTTGATTATATAAAACTTTAAAATATATCTATGGAAAAAAGAAATGCCACAAGTAAGTCAAAATATGAAAGACAAATGGAGAACAGAAGAGCAATTTAGAATTGGGGGACCAGAGATTTAGCTCAGTGGCACAAGTACCAGCTTGGCAAGGATGAGGTTGTCAGTTTGATCCCTGGTACCAAAAAAAAAAAAAAAAAAAAAGCAGTTTAGAATCAGTAAGAACAATATAACAAATTCAAAAGGAAAGAGACTAAAAGAAGATACATAGTTAGGAAAAGATAAATTGTGGCATACATGTGAGACCACTTATTTATAATTAGAATAGTCTAAAAAATTAAATTATTTCATGAAGTATTATTAGAACAGATTAGTAAAAACAATGGGAAAAATAATTTAGCAACATCTAGAGCAAAGTGACTCAGTTTTTACACTTTTATACTTTGACTATCTGTGTAAATACATCTGTTATGGATTAAAAACTGGTGGTCAGCTTAAAGCCAGCTGAATTAAATCAGCACGGTGCTGAGCGTAGATGTTCCACCTGAGGAAAGTTGCCAGCATACATAGACACATGGAGAAGGAGAAGCTAGGTGTTGTGGGTTCTCCTATGTGTTGATGTTTTGAGCCTTTGGTTCTCCTGGAGGAGCTCATGACGAGCTTCCTCAGTGTGAGTTTGACCATTGTCATCAGAGGAGCTTGGGACCTTGTGGGCTGTGGTTCACTTTGAGGGAGCTCTAGTCCTTACATTGAGCATTGCTTCCTGGCTGTGGAGTGGAAGACATATATCATTTAATCTCCAGGACAAACTCATCATGCTGGCTTTTGGCATGTACTCGACTGTTCTTATCATTGGAGGAGCTCAGAGCCTCCATCTTGCTAAGGATGGCTGTGGTGCTTTCCAGGACAGCCCTGTTCTTTCTTGTGAGTATGACTTCTGGGCTCCAGCATAGCACCCTCAACCTATCAGCAAAGCTCCTTCACCCCGCTGGCATAGACTTTTTAGTTTCCACTGCTGACCTTTTGGCCTTCCCAGCATGGATCCACAAAATAGACTGGCATGAGTCCTTCTTATGGGCTCTAGACCTTCAGCTGGACTTATGGGAGGTATTGTCATGAGATCTAGTTCTTCATCTGGACTCATATAGGACATTGCTGTGGGATTCAAGTCCTTGGCTGAATATTCTATGTCTTTAGTGTTGTATAAAGATTTCCTGCAGTTTCTTGTGTTAACTCTGGGTGACCATCATAAACTAATAGTACAAAATCTGTGTCCTGATTTTAATTGTTTTCCTGCACAACCCCTGACTACAACAATAATAAAAGCCATATATTATAGCATATGTAGTGAAACATTGCATTGCATAGTAACTGTAAAATCTAACCATCTGTATTTGTGCATGCATGTCTATTAACATGACTTGGGTTAAGCAAAAGGGTAAATAAATTTAGAAAACTTAAAAAATTAGATATGTATAATTAGCTAATACGAAGTTTCAGCAAGTGTGTTGGTTACTTTTCTCTTGTTGCTGGGACAATATACCTGCCACCCAAAATTAAGGAAATAAAAGTTTATTTAGGTCACAGATTGTGGAGGTTTCATGCTGTAACAGCTGCCTCCATGATGTGCTACAGGGGCAACCATACATGGTGGCAAAAAACTGCAAAAGCAGCAACAGCAAAAAATGAGGAGTGCCAGAGAAGATTTTCTGTCCCTTATATTGTATGTAGGCCATACCTACTTGGATGTAACACTCACATCCATAATCCCAGCATTGGACCATGAATCAATCAAATTCTAGAAGTTTTCCTTCATAACTGTATGAGGCTTTGAGGGACATCTAGACACAAACTATAACATTCTGCCTCTGGTCCCCCAAATACTCCTGCACATCCTTTATGCAAAGGATATTTAGTCCATCTCCCAGAGCTGCCAAAATCCTATTAGCTTTGGCATTGATGAAAAGTTCAAGTCTCAAGTCTCTGCTAAGATTTAAGGCAGACTCTTAGCTGTGAGCCAAGTACAAACTAAAAGTTAAATACTTCCAACATTCAATGGCACAATTCCATTCCAGAAGGTACAAACAGGGGAAAACAAAGGTTTGGGGCCAAAGCAAGTCCAAAATCCAGGAGAGCAAACTGTAAATCCCGTAGTTCCATATGGAACACAAAGCAATCTGTGGCAAGTTGTAAACTCCAAAGGGTTTGTGTGACTTGACCCCAATGGCACTTTCAGATGTAGTAGTTCCTGTGGCTTTTCTCTTAGACCCACTCTGCTCAATCCTTGTAGCTTTCCTTAGATTATTCTCATTTGACTTTTTGACACTTCTGGGGGTCTCCACTGCATCTTTGGTTTCACACTCACAATTATACACTGCTCTCTTAGGGTTACACTATCTGTCCTCCCAGGCCTTCTTCTGAAATCTGGGTGGAAGCAGTCTTAAACTTAGAACTCCTGAATTATGCATGAACCTACAACCAATACTACACATATGATGCCAAGGTCCACTGCCAGTTAGAGCAGTAGCCAGGCTTTTTTCTCTCTTGGCTGTAGGGTTCGAGGGCCTGGATTGCTGAGCACTCTGAACCTTATTCTGAGGAATAAATTCTCTACAACACTGCCATTTTGGAACCTGGTGTGGCTGCCACCAGTTTGGAACATGATGCTCTGAAGCTTTCTCCACAAAGCAGTTTTTCACTTTTGCAGTTTTGAGACTGCAAAGAGTGAAGAATTGCTGCTGCTCATGATGCCCTCAGGCCATCTTTTATATTCTCTCATTCCTTCTCAGCAATTGAGATATTCTAGGTTCTATCTTTGCAGTCCACAACTTTACTGGAGCTTCCTTTCTGGCCAAACTCACAGTATTTTAAATCATCTTTTTGGGATATTTGCTCTTGATTCGCAACATAAATCTGGCTAAAAGCCCCCAAATATAGCCATGTCACCACCTCAACATTTGGCTGCTTTGAAATTTCCTCTGCCAGACTAATCGGTCAGCCATGTTTAATCTTAGTCTCAAAGAAAATATCTGAACATGAGCAAAATGTAGATCAACTTTTTGCCAAGCCATAATACACATTGTCTGGAATTCAACAGCCAAGGCAGAACTCCCCAGAAAAAGCCTCTCAAACTTAGTCTTTATGGGAAGCATTTTTAACAGCCTTCTGGTCTTTTGAGTTCTGAACAGAATCTCCCATACAGAACAGCCTAAGGTGTTCCAGCTTTGCTCCACATCCAAACTCTTCTCACAGGCCATTCTTAAAGTTCTTGAGCCACATGGTAAGGTACTGTCACAGCAATGACTCCACTCCACCAGTACCAAATTCTGTCTTAGTTACTTTTCTGTCATTGTTGGGACAAAATACTCAACATTAAAATTAAGGAAAGAAAGATTTATTTAGCTCACAGTTTGTGGAGGCCTCAGTCTATAATCAGATGCCTTCAAGACAGAGTGGCACATGGCAGAGGGGCAGCAGTTCATGGTGGCAGAAGACAGAGCAACAACAACAACAACAAAAAGGAGGAGCATGAGAGATGGTTTTTCTGTTGCTTATAGTATATATAGGCTCTACTCACTTGGGTATAGTACACACACCCATAAAACCATGAATCAATCTAGAAGCCTACCTCCATGACTGTATGAGGCTTTATGGGAACATCTAGACAGAAACCAGAACACCAAGGTTGTATTTATTTAGGAAAAAAGTCTTACTATTCCATGTACAATTTTTGTCAATTTGTTAGTATCTTTAAAAATTAATACACAGATTTTTACAAAAAGCAGTTCTTGGAAATATACGTATACTAAGAGTGATTGCCTCTTGAGAGGTGGAGGTGTGTTTTGTTAGATTATAGATTATACCTAATTGTGGGCTCATTTATGTTTTAAATAGTATATATATATATATATATATATATATATATATACATACACACATACACATTGCATTGTATATACATGTATGTAGATATATATACATTGCACTGTATATATTTATATATGCATATATACCTATCACATTGTATATATGTATATATTTATATACACAAATTGCATTGCATATGTATGTATATATGTAGTATTTTTAAATTAATAGATTCACATTAGAGGAATATCCTGCTTTCAAGTACTTTATAGTTTATTAGTGACAGCAAAACTTGTTGACAATATTTTACCACAAATATCATTTCTCTGAAAGAACTAAATACCATACAATGGGTAGTAGAACACTATGGAAATGGCCAGATTGGAAACAAACAAACAAACAGAAAATATAACTTTATATAGAGGAACAAGGGGTATTTTCAATAAAATGCTGTATAAAAGTAGAAATTTTATAATGGCGAACTTGATAATAGCATCAGACTAACACCATTGAAGTTATTTAGCATCACATTTCATTCTGTAGACAATTTCAATTCTTTGCGGAAAGAATAAAGAAAATATTCTTTATGCAAATCTCAAAACTAAGTTTTATATAATTTTAGTCAGGATTTTCCAGATCTCCAAATTAAATGTAATTAAGCAAAGAGAGACAGAGAAAGAGAGCAAGAGAGAGAGCGAGCAATTGCACATTTTCTGAAAATGTCCAGGAGCTTGATTAATTAAACTTGAGACCTAAATTTATATAATAAGTATTCTTCATTTCTTATCTCTGCTTGTAAATTTATCCTCATATGCACTTTCTTCACAACGTACAAACTGTTTAAAATATTCATAGGAAATTAAACATGTTTTCTTATCCTAATAATATTAGCAAAAAGTTCAGTGATTAGTAGATGAGACTATAAGTCAGATGATCAGTGTTCCTGTAACTGACAATAGCTGGTCCAGCTAAGGCAGTGAAATACTCATGAGGCTATGGTCATCCTTTCTCAAGCCACAAGGATTCACACAGAAAAAGAGGTTGTACCTAAGAAAAATCAAATATTACTTTGGATGAAGTTTCAGGCTTCTTGGAAAGAATGTTAATGCTAATTGCATTCTCTTGTCTTACTGTAAAATGCACTGATCCACCAGATATAAGAAAAAGTCGTGCTCAAGTTGTTTGTGTGAAGATATGAGGTAGTTGGCCAAAGAGTGAGTGGTTTACCTGCGAGGGAAAAGCACACAGATTCTGTGAGAAGTGAATGTTAAACAATCAGAAGTTTAGATTAGTGAGGTGTGTTGTGTCTGGCCATCGTCCTTCCCTTTTCCCCAAGAAAACTGCTCAGCCTGAAGACAACTGCTTGCCCAGACTGTTTTTCTTCTCATTTTTTTTTACATTCTGCACAAAAGCTGGAGAGTTTTTAGCTTTGGGGTTTCTCCTGGGAGCCTCCCTAATCCTGGTGTTCTAGGTTGACACAGTCCCTCTGGGCCCTCTGTGTGACTGAGTAATCACTCATCCTCTATGCCATCATGGTTACACACTGCAACCTGAAGAAGGAGAAGGAAAAATAGTACAGGAGTTGTGCTTGATGCCTGGCTTCGTCCTGTATTACCGTTGACTTAGGACAAGTCTGCTATGTCCTTTGTGTAAAGATTCCTTCCACTTGTGCCAAATTTAAATAGTGATCATGCATGAGTATGTATATTCAATCCGAGGGCTGTAAGAAGAATGAATGATGTTTGAATTTAAAGGACTCATATTTCTGGAATCACAACTTTTGCTTACTATGCCAATGCCCTTTTGCCCCTTCCCTTAAGTGTGGCTAGTTATGTGCTCTATTATTACCTTCATGTAATTTGGAGAATTTTCTCCAAATTTTCTTGCCTACACATGTAGTTTTCATTTTCTATACCAGCAGTTGCCCTTACTTTTGAAGTACTACTGAATTTTTATTTTCCAGAATAAAAGTTCATGCCACACCAGGAAACTTCACAACAGGCTGCCACTGTACTTTATACAAAGGACCATAAGCAAAGAATCCCTGAGGGCAGATCAATAGATGACTGAGTGAAAGACTCCTGTGGCTATTACTTGGGAATATCAGATCAGTGATGACCATGAGTCAGGTTGGATGGGTGGACAGTTGTTGGGATATTATATGGTCCTTTGTTAATTATATGGGATGAGTATAATCCTGGCAGTCATTCTGGTAAATCTGCTCCTGGTGTTTGGTTACCACAGAATCCCCAATTCAGAGAGGATTTAGCTAGTGAAGCAAGATGTGAGCGTTTAGAGGAGCTGACTGTATAAGAAGCACCAGGAGAAATGAGGCTAGGATTCAGTACAAAATACTTTCAAATACACAATTACTGCAACAGCACAAAAACTTTATAAGCATATTTTTATTAAGTACTGAGAACTTTCTATTTTTATATTAAGCAGTACCAGTCAAAATTATATTTTCTGCTTCTGTCCTAAACATTGATCAGATAAAAATACTGTAATTTAACTGATTACTTCCGGGAGTTTTTGGTCTTATGAACAACTATACAACTTACAGTTTTCTCATCAAGGTTTGTGTTAAAGATTCTTGCTTCATTTCACTGTATCCATTATTATGAAATCATTAGGTCACTCACTCTGGCTCCCTAATAAAACAGTTACTTATCCTATCCAACTTGCTGTAAAATCAAGTCTACATCACACATTCAACAAAGACCAGGTCCCAGTTATACCATTTTGAGATGCTATTAAGAATTAAAATGGTGTTCTGTTTTGCTGTTTAGTTTTATTTGAACAAGGATTTTGCCAGATACCTCTTGGGGAATTGATAGCTAAATATAACAATAATGTCATTAGGGGAGATAGGCCAGAGGCCACCGGATGTGAAAATTATGGGTCCATAGATCTGCATTTAACCATCTGCTGAATGTTGCATATCTCATAGGTTTTTATTTGAAGAACAATACTTTTTTAAAGCCACACTCGTTAATGGTCTCTTTCCTATGTATGAAAGAGGAAATTGACATCTGAAGATGTTAATAGTCAACACTGATACACGCAAAGACTACCAGAGGTAGAAGACAAACTTTTCACATTTCAAACTAACTGTTCCATTGAAATAATACCTACTGCCAAAAAGTGACATTTTCCCTTTCTTTCTCTTCTTCTCTCCCTATGATTCCTGCAACTGAAGTAGTGAAATCCTCATGGACCTGTAGTCCTTACCCAAGCAGTATGGACACACACAGAATGAGAGGTTGTTCTCAAGAAAAATCAGGTATTACTACAGGTGAGGTTTTATGCAGGGAGCGGCTTAAGGTAATTGCCGCCGTCCCGCCCCTCCTGCCTGAGGGCATTCTGTGTCAGCCTACACTACCCATGACCCTCTCCTGCATTTAGCGGATATGACGAGGGCCCAGTCATGGTTACCACGTACCCCTGCCTCTAGCTTGTCCTTATTTGGATAGATCTTGCTCTCTAGCTAATCAGCGACATGCAACGTGCTTACCCTGCCCAGCTCCATGTTTCGCCCCCCCCCGCTTATAAAAACCCTGTGCCCTACATCAATAAAGGAGACTTGATTGGAAGCCCTCAACTTGTCTCCATCTCTCTCCTCTTGCCCTGCCCACCATCCCCGTTCCCTCTCCAGGTGAGACCCACGGATTGATCCGCGGGCCGGATCAGTTTCAGGCTTCTTGGACACCAATAGTAATGTTAGTTTATTCCTCTTGTTTTATCATAAAATAGACTCATCCATCTGATGTGTGTGTATTTAAGTACACACCTCTAAATCATTCTCTGAAATTTTTGTTTTTGACTGAGACACATTTAATACGGTATTGTAAATGAAAACTCTACCAGATGTAATTCATGTTAGGGATATGTATAGAGTTCTGAAACATACGTGATATTATTAACAACTTTGAAGTCTTATCAAAAGTATGTGTTCTTGAAATTTCCTTGATCTACAGGGCCTTTTTATGGGGAAGGCTTGTAACTTAACTTTTTTTGTTTTACTAAAATCAAGGGAGCTGTTTTGATCTGAAGCAAGTGTAGGAAATTCTGCATTTGAGACCGGTGGGGCTCACAACCTTCTGTATAACCTGACAAGCATTTTAAAAAAAAATTGGCGATTAGGAGTAGGATTCTGAGTTCAGTATTAACAGGGACTGTGGAATGTGATGAAAAAAACACAGTGGATGTTTAAATATAGAAAAATTATCACTTAAAAGACACGTTAGCGTTAATCCACCTTGAGATTATCCTCCTCTCTTTGGATATACTGCATCATTCCTGTCCCTCTGGAGGCCCTCTTTCAAAAATGTCTTTAGTTGTGCTGTCTTGGCTGACACAATAACCTGAGTGATTCTAAATGTTTGCCTGCCATTTAAAATTTAAGGAAGACCAAGAAACCCATAGTACCAGGCCTGGTGAGTAAGGTAGATGAAGACACACTGTAATTATTTATGATCTTGCTTTTCTGTGGGATGGGACTTGGCATAGCATTCATCATATTTTTTATCACATTTTATAAAGACACTCAAAAACAGGACTTTTAGAAATGATGGAGAATATTTTGAGGGAGGTTAATAACAATGTGTTTTTTATTGTACTAAATTTTAAAAATTTAAATGTTCACCATAATTTTAATTGCTCTCTGTATATAGCGAGATCCTGTCTCAAGTAACAACAGCCAAAAATAACATAAAAAATAAATCAACTTTAAAAATGCCAATCCATGGCCATAAGTTAAATATTTTGAGAAAAGACAGGAAAATGCATTTAAAAAAAAAAACTCTGCAGCTTACGTTAATGTGAATCTAGGACAGGGCCCATTGTGTCAAACCAGAGACTTTCATTTGTGTACATACAAGTCTCAGTGAAGTGCAAATTTAATTCAATGTATCTTCAGTAGGCTCACACCACTCATGCCTAGTAAATATAGATTCATGCTCCTTTTTGTGGACTATATAATGAGTAACAAGAAACTGGAACTGGGGTTCTCCAAATGTGGTGCACAGTCCAGCAACATGAGCCTCCATTGCTAACTTTTAAAATTACCAGTTACAGGGCCACTTCAGAAACTTGGGGCCTTGACCTTACCTTTCACCTACCTCCATCACCCCACAATAAGAGATATACAGAACTCCCATCAATGATTTTGTGTTAAGTTCTGAGATTAACAATTAATTATGTATACAGTTAGATAAGCAAAAGTCTTACATTTGCAGAGGGCTTTTGTTGTCGTTTTTAATTTGGAATCAGAAAATCAAATTTATATTTGGATCTCTATTTCTATGTGAACTTGGGTAAATCATGCAACCCTAACCTTGTTATTTCTTACCTGAAAAGATACTAAATTGGGAATTTAGTCAACTGCTTTACATGTTAGCTGAGAGGAACCAGCTGTTACTGTAGATAGTAAAGTTATATGCTTAGTAATATAGATAAGATCAGTAAAACAATATAAACTAGCACTTGGTCCTAGTATTGTAGAATACTCAGAAATAAAAGTCTGGCTTATACATTCCAAAGCAAAATGTTGGAAAAATGAAAGAAAGGATAGTGACATTTGAAGAAGACCCATTTACTGCTTTATATATGATACATTGTTTTTCCAACATCCTAATAAGTTCTGAATCAGTAAAATGGGACAGCAAAGAAATACAACATAAGGACTTTGGCATCAGAATCTAAGTTCAAATGAATGCTTATTTAATAGATAGGTAGTCATTGCTTAAAATGCTGTGACTCAATGTTTTCAATAAAACTGAGATAAATATTTTTTTCCATAAATTTTAAAATAATACAAAATCTTGTAAAAATTTCAAGGTCACTTACTAATTTGAATACTTTTGTAACATTAATGTTTCACTAAATTCACTTCACTTTCTCTAACGTTCATATATGACAGAAGCATGCAAAGATACAGGGTATTACACATATTCAATGTCCATTTCCATATATTTCCCACATAAATTATCATTCTTTAGAAATACTATTTATTCATTGTTTAGAGGACTCTGAAAAGAATCACATCAAAGATTTTTTCCTGGCTGCCCTACCATTTCATTTTATCTAGCAGGAATTAGGGCTGGCTTCATTGATGGCTTTTACAGTTCTATTGTGCTTTAAACATTTGGGGCTATTCTTAGCTGGTCTTAAAGAGAGGCTTGTTCCTTGCTAGACTGAATCCACCCCTCACTCTTAGGGTTTTGTACTGGTTCCTTGCCACTTCACAAGGCTCCATTGAGAGCTAAGTCACAAGTGTGGCTCAGTCCTTATTCCACAATGGCTTTGAACACCCAATATCTATCCTGATACTTCCAAAGAAAGCAGATGCCTATCGACAGGCAGCGATTGGCAGAAACATTTTTCATGTTTATTTCTATAAATGAAGTTTTTTTTTTAATCATACTCTGCTTTTTTAAAGAGAAGAAGAAGAAAAATAGAAATAAAATAGTTTCAAATCAGGCTATGAGGAGAGTAGCAATAATTAATATATTGAATATTTTTATCTTCATTGTAGTTACTCAGAGTACAAAATATAGGCATATTTGTATTGTCCAGACAATACTAAAACAAATCTTTCCTTGCAATGAGTTAAGAGAAACTAACCCTATAACTATCTTGACTACCTTGTGTTGTCTCCATTAGTGGAGAAGCTGTATAAGTAAATAAGACCCAAAGTGTACAATAGATACTGTGAATTGAGAAGAAATTGTTCAAAAGAGAATAGAAACTGATGGGGGAAAGGGAGGAAGAGAAAAGAGAAATACCTATATCTATCTATCTACCTACCTGTCTATCTATAACCATGTGTGCTTGCCTCTGTCTTTTTCCTCATCTTCTGTAGAAAACACTTATTCTTAACACAATCTGAATCCAAGGCTCAGCTATCCCTGCCTGGTTCTGAACCATCAGCAGGCTGAGAGTTTCAGCTCTGTGTTCTGTTTCAAGGTTGGTTTTCCAGATATATTTATTTTATAACATGGCTATATCTCTTTACATTTATATTTTTTCTATTGTAATTATATCTCCAGATAAGAGGAAATGAGCTAGTAAATTTTAATGACAGTGGAATGGACCACACCCAGTGACCTTTATTTAAACAGAGGACTAGGCAGGTGCCTCCTTGAGAGGGGAGGTAGGCCTGCAAGTGCTGCTAGGGGACTTCCAGCATCCCTGTGCTGACAGGGGAGAGTTTGGGACATCACTCCCAGTGCTTGGGTGCCCACCCAGCCCCCTAGGACACTGGACTACCCTGCAGAAGTTTCTCAGGCTTGAGTGGACCATGCCCAGTGACCTTTATTCAACCAGGGGACCAAGTGAGAGAGGGGAGGGGACCAGGCCCACCACACAGAGAGAGGGGAGTTAGGCCCACAGGGAGAAAAGACAGATCACTTACAAAGGAAAACCTATCAGAATCAAAGCAGACTTCTCAACACAAACAATGAAGTCAAGCAGAGCATGGAGTAAAGTATTTCAGATCCTAAAGGAAAACAACTTTCAACCCAGACTGATGTACCCTGCAAAACTGTCCTTCAAAATGGATGGAAAAATACTTCCATGACAAAGAACAGCTAAAGAATTTCATGATCACCAAACCAACCCTGCAAAGAACACTGAAAGCTATTCTAGATACACATAGGAAAAAACCACAGTCAAGACAGTCAACTAAACAGAATGGAAAGGTAAAAATACAACAGCAGAAAGATAACATGTCAACAATAAAACAATATATAACAGTTATAACCGTTAATGTAAACGGCCTCAATTCACCAATTAAAAGAAACAGACTGGCAGAATGGATCAGGAAACAATGTCCAACCATATGCTGTCTACAAGAAACCTGTCTAATCCAAAAGGAAATTCATAGACTGAAAGTCCAAGAATGGAAAACAATACTTCATGCAACAGGAAATAAAAAAAGTGGGGTAGCTATACTGTTTGCAGATAATGTGAACCTCAAACCAAGAGTGGTCCAAAGAGATAAACAAGGTCACTACATACTGGTTAGGGGGAAACTTTAAAAGGAAGAGATAACAATCTTAAATATATATGCACCAAATTCCAGAGCACCCAGCTATACAAAGCAAGTATTACTTGAAATGAAAACTCAAATAAGCAATAATACAATTATAACAGGAGACCTTAACATGCCATTGACACAAAGGGACAGATCAACTAGACAGAAAATCAGCAAAGAAATAATAGAACTGAATCACACCTGTGAACAAATGGACTTGACACACATATACAGAGTGTTCCACCCAACATCAGAATATACATTCTTCTTAGCATTACATGGGACATTCTCTAAAATAGACCATATACTAACCCACAGAAAATATTTAAGTAAATACAAAAGAATTGAAATTATCCCATGCATGTTATCAGATCATAGTGCCATGAAACTAGAAATTAATGATAAAAGAAACTGCAAAAACCACACAAACACATGGAAATTGAATAATACACACTTGAGCAATCAGTGGATCACAGAGAAAATTAAAGAAGAAATTAAACAATATCTACAAATAAACTTACCACAATCTGTGGGAAGCAATGAAAGTGGTCCTCAGAGGAAAATTTATTGCACTGAGCTCCCACATTAGGGAAACAGAACAAACACAAATAAGCAACCTGATACTACACCTCAAACATCTAGAAAAAGAAGAGCAAGCCAAGCCCAAATCCAAAAGAAGGAAATTATAAGAAATTATAAGGATCAGAGCAGAAATTAATGCAATAGAGACTAAAACAATACAAAGAATCAATGAATCAAAGAGTTGATTATTTGAAAGAATAAATAAAATTGATAAGCCCCTAGCCAACCTAATTAAAAAAAGGAAAGAAAAGTCTCAAATTCATGCAATTCAGAATGAAAAAGGTGAAATCACTACTGACTCTGTGGAAATACAGAGGATCATCAACAACTATTTCGAAAACCTCTACTCTCATAGGTTTGATAGCAGAAGAAATGGACAGATTCCTAGAAACATATGAACCACCAAAGCTGGATCAAGAAGATGTAAAACTGCTGAATAACCCAATTTCTATCAATGAAATTGAAAATGTAATTAAGTCCTTACCAACAAAGAAGAGCCCGGGCCCAGAAAGATTCACTGTGGAATTCTACAAGAAATACAAAGAAGATCTAATGCTAACACTCCTCAAACTGTTCAATGAAATTGAAAGGGAAGCAATTCTCCCTAAGTCATTCCTGGAAGCAAATATTACTCTAGTACCAAAACCTGAGAAAGACTCAACTAAAAAAGAGAACTACAGACCAGTTTCCCTAATGAACATAGATGCAAAAATTCTCAATAAAATATTGGAAAACAGGATGCAGCAAATCATCAAGAAGATTATACACCATGACCAAGTGGGATTCATCCCAGGCATGCAGGGATGGTTCAACATACAAAGATCAATAAATGTAATCTACCGTATCAATAGAGCCAAAAGTAAGAATCATGTGATCATTTCTATAGATGCATAAAAAGCTTTTGATAAGATCCAACACCCATTCATGATAAGAAACTTACAGAGAATTGGAATAGATGGTCTTTACCTCAAAATGATAAAGGCCATTTATGACAAACCAACAGCCAGTGTCATATTAAATCGCCAAAAACTGAAAGCCTTTACCTTAAAATCAGGTACAAGACAAGGATCACTGCTTCTATTCAACATAGTACTGGAAATACTAGCCAGAGCAATTAGACAAGAGAGAGAAATAAAAAGAGTAAAGATAGGAAAAGAGTAAGTTAAATTATCATTATTTGCAGATGACATGATACTCTACATAGAAGACCCTCAAAACTCCATTGAAAGACTCCTAGATATAATAAATAAATTCAGCAATGTAGATGGATATAAAGTCAATATTCAAAAATCAATAGCATTCTTATACACTAACAACAAAATCACCAAGAGAGATATAAGGAAGCTGCACCCTTCACACTAGCATTCCTCCCCTCAAAGGAAATACTTAGGAATTTAACAAAAGATGTAAAAGAGTTGTAAAGGGAAAATTATAATACCCTGAAAAAGAAATTGAAGTGGACCTCAGAAAATGGAAAGACATCCCTTGTTCATGGATATGAAGAATAAATATTGTGAAAATGTCCATTCTCCAAAAATTGCTATACAGATTCAATACAATACCAATGAAAATACTACCAACATACCTTAAAGATCTAGAGAAATCACTCCTAAAATTCATTTGGATCCAGAAGAGACCTAGAATAGTAAAGGCAATTCTAAGCAGCAAAGGCAAGGCAAGAGGTATCACAATCCCTGTCTTGAAGTTATACCACAAAGCTACTGTAATACAATCAACATAGTACTGGAATAAAAACAGATCTGAAGATCAATGGAATAGACTAGAAGAGACAACCACAACTATGAACACACTCAACCACCTTATCTTTGATAAAGGGGCCAAACATGTTCACTGGAAGAACGATAGTCTCTTTAATAAATGGTGCTGGAAAAACTGGCTATCCATATGCCGAAAACTAAAATTAGACCCATGCCTATCACCATGTGCTAAACTAAAATCTAAATGGATCAAAGATCTAAATATTAAAACAGAAACACTAAATCTGTTGGAAGAAAAAGTAGGTAAAAATCTCAAAGACATAGGGGTAGGTAGAGGATTCATGAACAAGAACCAAACTGCACTGGAAATACTTCCAAGAATCAATAACTGTGATCACATCTTATTAAAGAGTTTCTGCATGTTGAAACAAATCTCCAGCATAGTGAAAAGAAAACCCACAAACCAGGAAAAAATTTTAATGAACTGTCCCTCAGACAAAGGACTTCTGTCTAAAACTTATAAAGAATTAGAAAAAGTCAGACCCCTGAAATTCAAAGACCCAATCCAAAAATGGCATCTGAAATGAACACACAGTTCTCAGATGAAGAAATACAAATGGAAAATAAATACATGAAAAAATATTCATCATCATTGGCCATTAGAGAAATGCAAATTAAAACCACACTGAAATTCCATCTCACTCCAGAAAGAATGGCCAGGATCAAGAAAACTACCAACAACACATGCTGGAGAGGCTGTGGGGAAAAAGGAACTCTTTTGCACTGTTGATGGGAGTGTAGACTGGTGCAACCACTGTGGAGGTCAGTCTGGAGATTCCTCAAAAAGCTGGGATTGGAAGTCTCATTTGACCCAGCTATTCCACTCCTAGGCATATCCCCAGAAGAACTGAAAACATCTTACGACAGTGATATATGTGCACCCATGTTTATAGCAGCACAATTTGTAATAGCCAGATCTTGGAAACAACCTAAGTGCCCATTAACTGAGGAATGGATAAAAAAATTGTGGTACTTTTATACAATGGAGTACTACTCAGCTATAAAGAATGATCACATTGAGATATTTATAAATAAATGGATGCAACTTGAGATCATACTCATAAGCAAAATAAATCAAACTCACATGTATAAATACCATATAATCTCCCTAGTGTAAAAAATGGTAAAAGTACATAAGATTCTATGGTAATCAGGGTTCCCCATTATATTGCTTTGAAGTTTTATGATGTTTTCATTCAATGACTGGAATGGTTTTATTCTGTTTTGTTTGATCTTATTATGTGTGATGGTATGAACAGCTACTTTGAAGAAAACAGGACATTATGGCAGCCATTGCTGATTTAATATCATCTTGTTTTGAAGTCCTAACATGCTTTTGTTCTTCTATTACCATTGGTTCTATAATGTTGTGTCTTACTGGATTTTAATATGTGTAATAATATAAACAAATTTTTAATGGAAAATGAGATATTATAGTAGCTATTGCTCATCTTCTGTTATTTGGTTCAGAATGCCTTGTAATATTTTCATTCTCTTGAATGCTTTTATTCTATTTTGTTATGTTTGATATTATTCTTTGTGAAGCTATGCTCAACTCTTTCAAAGAAAGAGACGTTATGATAGCTACTGTTGATATCCAATTGTCTTGTTGTGAAGTGCTGTGCTGCTTGCATTGTTCTGTTCTGATCTGCTTTATTCTGTCCTCTTTTGTTTTATTCTCTTTAAAATAAAAAAAAAATCACAGTTTAACTGGAAATGTCAGGCCAATTTAATAATACAAATATTGGAGACAGTGGAACCTGAGAAGTGAAGATTGTAATGCTCAGACCATTGACTAACCAAATGCGCCACATCTTGTTCTGTATGCGCCATTTTAAAATTAAGTTTCTGTTTCCTACTTAAGTTTCTGTTTCATAAGATGTTTCCTTTTCCCCGAACTGAAGCTTCGCTTGCCACCCTCAATAACCAACCAACTTTCTCCCCGTGTTCTTACCAGCCTGAATTCACCAATCATTGCTAGTCTTGTCCTCCCCATACCCACTATAAGGGTAACCACCCTTAGTTGTTAGGCACGCATTCTCGAGATCAATCAACAGAGACTGCGTCGCCAGGCTTGGCAATAAAACTCCTTCACTCTTGATTGATTGGCTTTCATTTCTAAATCATCATTGCACTATTACAAAGATAGCATCCAGAAAAAGATCCAGTAGCTCCTCAGCAGATGGCCACATTGTTTCCTTAATGAACTACAGTGGTGTTACCATGTGTGTTTTTGCTGTGCCTGTTCTGAAGCAGTGCACATCCAACTTCAGCGATGTGGAGGCTGAGCCAGTGTTCCTTTCTCTTTCACACTTCGTCACTTCATTGCTTTTTATCATCTGTCGGCCTCCAGGGAAGTGAGCTCGTTTGGTCTTATATGGTGCCTTTAAATTGGCCATTTTTCAGTTGAATTTCTTCTTAGCTGACTGTGACGGAATCAGATCAACCTTTTGCAGTGTGATAGATTGTTCTATATTTTGTCATCAAGAAGGCTGAAAAAGAGTGACAAGAAAGTTGTCAATTTATAGGCTTTTCCTAAGGAAGTGTTCAACTACTTCATGCCACAGTTTTAAAAACTGATGAGCTGTAATTTATGAAATGCCTAGAAAATAATTTATTAAGTGAACTATGTAAAGTTTTTGTCATGTTTTCAATTTAATGGGTTATTTTAATTCTTGAACTGTAAGTGGGTAACATTACACTGTCACCTCACCTCCAGGCATTTTCTCAGTGGAAACAGAGCTGCTCACTATTGAGCACCTTTGGATGGATAATACCCCAATGTGGCTGTGGATTGAAACAAATATCACATTTAAAAACATGTTTCAATGGATTTTCCTCACCTATTTTGTGAAGGGAAGGAAGATGCATAGATTTAGAATTGCTTACTGAATTAAAAACTGGAAGACTTTAGAAAATATGAGAGGTTACCCACCTAAATGTAAATAGAATCTGTCCCTGTATGTCTCATCCAAGCTACCAGCCTTTAGAGTGGTGCCACTTAGAACTATGTTAAACACATTCATGGATTAATCCTCACATCTTTAATGTCAAACTCACCCTCTTAACACACCCTCACACACTCTAGATCCAGCCACTTCTGAAAAGCCCCACCTATGAGCACATGGGATTTTGGAGAGACATCTAAGTACAAGCCATAACAGTAGCCCAAGTACATAATATGCAATTATAATTCTGTCAGTAAAGTCATTTCTAATCTTATATTCCTTCCCTATCTTCTGGAGAAGTTAAATGTCATATAGTGAGGAGAGGATTGTGAAGATTGCCAACAGATAGGGGAAGACAAAAAGACTCGGATATATCTACTGTTTTTGAAGAATCTGGATATTAAATATCCATTATACTCTACATATACACAATATATACCAGACAATATATATACACAGACCCTCAACACTCAGAGTGCTCCAAGTGAGCAATGAGATGTGTGAAGAACTCTCAGTTCCTGAGATCTTAATTTAGTCACCTACTGGTGATATCATTATGGTTTAATGTTTTTTTTTTTTTTTTCTCAAGCACAAAATAAAATCGTGGTCATTCACTGAGTTAGAGCTGTGCTGAGCCATACTTCTCTTTGTTTCTCTGGTGTAGCAAGTGTCTCTTACTCTGGATCCGAGATATCTTCTGTATATAGATGCTTTTGCTTGAACTTAAAGTGAATTGCTCATAAAAATGTCAATAGTGGGAAAGGTGATTTATCTGAGTGATAGGCAAAAAATGGGAATATGATTCAGTATTTATTGTTGGTAGGACATGATCTTTTCAACTCACCTGTATCCTCTCCTATATAAAATTACTTAAGTACCTCATTCCTATTACTAACACCAGTGTGCTTTAAATTGATTTGAATACACAATAAGAACTTTTATGTATTCTGTGAGCATTTATGCTCTGTCCTCTAGGACTGTTTGTATGGTAATATACTTGTACACTATCATTCCTCTAAGGTAATGTGCCATCTAATAATTTCTCATGAGGTTGTCCAGCTTTCATTCAAGGTTTACAGCTAAATATTTATTAGTCTCCTTGTGTCATGTCTGTTTTCTCTGATAGACTGTAAATAGCATAAAGTCATGAAATAGATATTCAGTGCCTCCTAAAATGACCCACACATTCTAGGCCAGAAGTGGTGAGCCTATGGCATGCTGTTTGTTATCACTGAAAGCTCTCAAAGTTTCACCATCACCATTCTAGGTATTCAATCAATATTTGTTGACTACATGGATGAATAGGAAGAGCCAAGCAGTGGTTTCTCTCATTGGTTTGAGATATTTTAAGGTTGAAGAAAAGTTGTGTAAATAGCATAAGGAATTCATGATATGGCTAAATACTTGCATCTGGGTAATTTTCTGAAGAAAAGATTTTTATTTAACTCAATTTTAGAAACTGAAAAGTCAAGATTGGGATACTGGTTAGCACCTAATGTCAGGGGGCATCACGGCAAAACTGTTGTGGGAAAAAGAGGTTCTATCACAAAGAGCAATTCAAGTGTCCAACTTGAGCTTGTCTATCAGCTGGCTTTTAGAGGAGTCACTGTAGTAGCACACCCCAGCCTTCTGAATGCGGTGCCCCCAGGGACCTAAGGAACTCTTATTAAGCCCAATCTCTTAAAGGTTCTGTCACAGTGCCATACCGCAAACAGCAACTCTTCCTTCTTTCTGTTCCTTTATATTGTATCCAGGTTGTAAACCTATTGATTACTTCCACCCATACCCAGGGTGGGGCTTTCATTATCCACACCCAGAACTCTGCTAATCCAATTTAATTGTCACAAACTTTAATCCCAGTATCACACACGCATCATTCAGCCACCTCCAAAAAGCCCCTCCTATGAACACATGAGGCTTTGGGATACATCTAGATATAAGCGATAACAGATGTTAATCTTAATAGGGAGAGTCTATATGGTTATTATTTTGCTTGTTTCTTCAGTGGTTTCTTTACTGTTGTCTTAAGTTGTGCTTTGTGCTCTTCCTGAGCCAGGATCTATCTCTTGCTAGTTCTTTGTGAAGTATTTGTTATCCTGGTAGTGGATGGACACTATGTGAGATTTTTCTAATATTTTCATGTTGAAAGGTCTCCTGTACGTAGACCACTTCCTCCATGGCTCTGAGTAAGGAGCCATTCCTGATCCTCTTCTAGATGTACAGGAAGTTTACCTGTTCCCTTCACAGCTGCAGTGGTGTCTCATGGGTACCTTCAGCTCTGCAGTGGTTAGTGTCATCCCATTCAGGTTTGTGTTCTGTTCAGCTTCAAGTTAATTTTTTGTCTGTCCTACAACCGCTGCTCTTCTGTTATGATACTGCCAGGATTTTCTGGGAATTATAGGAGAAAAAGAACCAGGAAGTGGTTCTCCCCACACATGTGGCCTACAGAGAATTTACCTTCTTTTGCCAGAGCTCAGCATCTGTCCTTCCTCAAGTTGTCCACATCCCAGGTGGATGCTTCATGCTTGTGCACAGCTATATATTGCTTGGCAGACAGCTTCTGTCTCTTTCTACTCCTGTGAGCACCAGACATTCTTATCCTGAGTCAGTTTCTTGTTTCCAAGTTCAGCATGTTTAAGAAGTTAAGATAAATTATGAATTTGCAATCTGTCTGACTTTTTCCCTGAAAGTTTTTTTTAAGTAAAAAAATTTTGAAACAGAAAGAGGATAGAAATAATACAAAATCTCAAAAACAAAACAAAACAGAAAAACAAAAAATAGTAACCAGTAATAAATCACTGGTTGATAATTATATACTTCCCTTTTTGAAGTAGTTGTTCAAGTTACAAAAGTAAAGCCTGCAAAGTGGACATCCAAACAGTGAGACTGCAATCAGTTTTGTTCATCTATCCAACTAAAACTTTAGCAACATGGTTATTAATCCCACTCACTCAAACATACATGCAGTTATATCCTTTAGAATACATTCTTTTCCTCTCTTTTTTCTTTACAATAACTATAATCCATTCTTTTTTTGTTTGGTTGTTTGCTTTTGGCTTGTTCTGTCATTTAGAGAAAACTAAAAGTCATCCCCCTCAACTTCTGCCTCTAGCCATATTTTTAAAGAATATTTTACAACATGAGACCTAGGTCGAAGCAAAGTTTGAACTAATGATAAATGATTCATTATTTTTTCTGGGGTAGTTATAATGCTACCAAATCTGAAGTCAGAAGACCTGGGAGTTTGTTTCTTCCCTAATACTTTCCCTTTTGATTCTTGAGCAAGTTAGGGTCGGGACTATCATTTATACACTGTTTACAATGATTCTTGAACAAGTTAAGTTTGGGACAACCTTTTTACACTGTTTACAACTATATAAACCTCAGACTGCTGTATAGCTTTCATTCCTGATTTTCAAATCTGCAAGGAGCAGGAAAATAATATGGAGAGGACTTCTGGATTTATCAGCTGTATAGGTACCACTTGCCAGTGACCTACACCTGAAGTAAATGGTGCTTATGAATGTAACGCATGCATTGGTGTGTAATGTAAGTGCTGTACTTTGTAGTTGTTGCAGATTTTTATTTTATTTATTTAAGTACCTGGAATCAAACTCAGGACTTTGCACTTTCCAGGCAGGCACTGTGCCACTGAGCTATATCCCCAGCCTTAGATTTTTAATTCAAGAAAAGTTAGCATCATAAATTCATAACCAGAAATACAAGTCCACAAACTTGGAGTGATAGTGGAAATCTCAAACTGTAAATATCTTTAAAGGAGATGGAAATAAATAAGAGTTTTAATGAGGAAGATGATGACAGTAAATACAAACTTCGTGTTGTATTTCTAAAGAGGATGGTATTTGGAGTAAGAGGATGAGGTTGAAAGATAGTTCTGCTGCTTCTGTCCTGAGTGGGCTTCTGTGAATTATTTCATCCTTCTGGTTTCACAATTCTCATTTAATAAAAACCACTGTCATTGTCATCAACTCCTCCAGCTTGCGTTAGACTGCCTCTACTTTTGCTTTGTATGTGAATACTGAAGTCTTAGCTATGCATCCTGCTTTTCTTTTACCCCTTTTTCAACCCAATATGAAGACTGAGAGCTCTTCCTTGTTTGTCTTGCCAGAATTGAGCACAGTCATATAAATTATAGCACAGGCACTTAAATATTTTTAATTCATAGAAGAGGACAAGAAATAAATGCAATGACTGTAGATAGGTTCATATCTAATGACCTATTCAATGTCATAGTTTGAGCCATCCTGCACAAGACAAATGCAGCAATCAGTGGAGCAGAGTCATGAGTTAGGGTATGCCAAGATAATAAAATACTAAATTAATGTGGGGATTCACCTCAGTGGCACATACTTTTAAACCAGTGAGCTAACACATGTATACATAATACTCCTGATAGGGGACTAAGAGAAAGAAAACAGAATTATCAAACAGTTGAGGCTGTCAGTTCTAGCTGTATGTTCCAAAATAGGCAAGAGTGTACCATATCACTTTGTGCTGACTCTTCATGATATTTCTGATGATAAAAAAGATTGGTGGGCTGAATAGCAGTACAACATGAACTATGCGCTTGAAAATCTATCCTATTTTATTTTATTTTATTTGCTAAAATAACATTAAGCCAATGTTTCAGCCAAGTAGTTTGCTCTTGGAACTCCTTGACTTGCCATACGTGTCAAATTCTGACTCCAATAAATACAGAGCTTACCAAAGTGCCAGAGTTGCTTCAAGAAACATTCACTTTCTCTATCACCATCAAAGCATTTATGCAATATTTTCCACATGATTAGATATGAATTAAAGATCTCTTACAATTACCCTTTAAAAATCTTCCATTAAAAATAAATATAACTATTTTAAATTTAAGCACTCATGAATGATTTTTGGGGTTTTCTTTAGCAAAGTAATTATATCTTGTCATTGTAATTTTTAATACAAAGTCAATGTGGGACTTCAGTGCAGTAGAATAGCTCTGAAAGAGTTTGTGTCTGGAGATGGACTTAGGTCCTACCTTTATTCACAATCAACTAGAAGCTTTCTACATAGTTGTGCCAAAGTTAACTGGGCAAAAAATAGATAATTCTCATAATGTTGGGTTCTGATTTTAACATGAAAATGTTGTCTGAACTTCATCATCTTGGCTCACTTATGTCACTTAAATTTTCAAATATACAGAATAAGGAGATGGGACAAAAAAAAACTAAGATCATTTCCATTCATCATATTAGTAATTTGAACCTTTACACATTAAAAAAGGTTTTCTCCTCGAATATTTAGAATACGATGCTTACAGAAAGTTTTGTTAAGCAATGTGGGTTCATGTGCATAACATAGTACAAGTCTGTATTCTTTTTTTACCAAACAAAGAAATTCTGTATTGTTTTTGTTACTGATCTAGGTCAGTGGTGGCAAATCTGTGGCATGTGTGCTACAGAAGGATATTTGTATTATTGAGGGTCTAAAAGGTTCACCATACCTGATTTGGGGCACTGATTGGTTACTGACTTAAGAGAGAAATGATCTATAATCAACAAGGGAAAAGCTATGAAAGCTTCAACCTTAAAAGTTCATACAAATTTTACATTTTATATGTTTCTATTCCTTATTTAATGCCATTTGAATGAAATATTTCATTGTAATATCCATGACTCTTCTTTTGTTTCAAGTAAATACTTTTCTCTGTTCAAAGAGACTTTGTAAGATTCCAGTATCATGTTCCAGTATCAGGCAAAGAAAATACCTTTTTCCTCAAATAATTTCAGTTGAGGGAAGGTAAATTGAAGTGACATTTTAAAATTTAAAATTAGTTTCAGTAAATCCAGTATGGATGGTGTGCTCCTTCATGGTTCCCAACACTTGAAAGATCAGAGATTATTCCTTTCTTTGACAAATCTCATTTTTAATTTTTTGGTCAAGAACATTTACGTATTTTTTGCTCCTTGTATGTGAAATTGAGCATCAGAAATAAGTTGGTAAAAACATTATGAGGCTTAATTATGTTTTAGTTTTTTATACTATGTTCATATGTTTAAATCTAATGCTTATAATATTTGTGAACTTTAACGTAAATATAAAATTATGTGGATGTATATTGTGAGTGATTTTTTCATTATGTAAACATTTATAATAATCACCTAAATTAAAGAACAGTGTTAGTATAGCAGAAGCTTTCCCTGCATCTCCTCCCAGTAAATTTCCATCATTTAGAGGTGACTCTACTGAGGCTTACTCAGTGTATCACTTTTAATCTTGTTTCTTTTAGTAAACATTGTGTCCATCATGATTTAGCAAAGTTGTTGTGAATAGTAAAATTTTTCAATTTCATTGGTGTATTACATTATCAACCAAAATTTGTCTATTCTACCACTGATACACAACTACACCATTGCCAGTGGGGAGAGAAATGTTGGCATTATGTAATGCCACTCACGTATGAAAGTTGTAGAAAATTGGAATGGATTCCATATGGTAGCAAAATCAGGTATATTTAGTTTTACTAGCTATTGATTAAAGTTTGCCAGGGTACTGTTGTTAAAGTAATATTTGTAATTCTAATACCATTTCCAAAACTCATTTTTATTATCATATAATTAATAGTTTAAAAAAGTTTTCACTGTGAATATATGTACATCATTTTTTCCTTAATTTTAATTTCCCTAATGTAAGTAATGTATTTTTGTATTCTTTATTTATAATCCTATCTTTTGAATTTTTAAGTTATGCTAATTTTCAATTCTAAAATTTCCAGATTACTTTTAGTTTCTTAATGTAACTATGTCTTTTTCAACTAATATATTAAAAATAATTATTTTAAAGTTTTTTCTTTATACATTCAATATTGAAATCATGCCTAGGTCTCCTTGTTCTTATTTAACTGATATTTTGGTCATGTGTTTGCTGGAATAGATATTAATTTTTCACTAGTTATTAGATTTTCCATCTTTGGACCATGCCATTTTTTCAAAAGAGGGTTTAATTTTAGTTTGGGAGGTAGACAGAGTACAATTAAATCCTCTTATAATAGTGATAGCTTTGTTTCTGGTTTTAATGCTTGCTCTATCTTATTTACACTGAGTACTGCTAATACTTTATTATATATTTAACTGATATATAAAAATTGTACTAATGAATGAGTTATTATTTAATATTATATGTAGCCACTGAATAAAATTTTAATCAAAATCCTTTTATCAGTATTTGAATATGTAGCACATTATTATTATTTACAGTTATCACCCTGTACAGTAGCATATCAAAACAACTTAGTGTGATCTGAGAATTTAAAGTGATTAAACAAAGTTTTTTCATCTGTCTATCATCCTTACTCTCTCAGCTACTGATAATCAACATTCCAAGTCATTCATACATTCACAAGACTCAAACATAAAGAAATAGAAAATCTATACAATCACAAGTGATGAGATTGAATCAGCAAGAAAAAAATCTCTCATCCAAGTAAAGCCTAGGACTAGGTGGCCTCATGGCTGAGTTCTAACAAGCATTTAAGGAAAAACAACCCACAACTATATTTTAAATTATTCCAAAAAATAACAAGAAATTTTTTTGAAAGTTTATGAGGTCAGCATTACCCTGACGCTGAAGAACACAGCAAAGAAAACTATGGAGCAGTATCCTTAATGACAAAGATATAGAAATGCTCAGCAAAGTAGTAGAAAGAATTCAATCATCCATTAAAAATATTATTCATGTGATCAAGAGAGTTTCCTTCTAGGAATGCTAGAGTTGTTCATTATACATAGATAAATAAGGGCTGGGGATTTAGCTCAGAGGCATAAGCACCTGCCTTGCAAGTGCGTGGTCGTGAGTTTGATCCCCAGCACCAAAAAAAAAAAAAAAAAAATCTACAACTACATAGATAAATAGATATGAAACACCACATCTACAAAAGCAAGAAAAATAATATGGTCACTTCAATCAATGTTGAAAAATGCTTGATAAAATTAACTATCCCTTTGTGTTAAAAATGCTGGGCAAATTAGATACAAAAGTATGTATGCACTTCAACACAATAAAATTCATAAATAGCAAATCTAGAACTCATGTACTGAATGTGGAAAATTTAATACTCTCTAAGATCTAGAACAAGAAAAAGACCCCCATTGTGATCACTTTTATTCAGTGGTACTTGAAGTTCTAGTCAAAGCACCAGACAAGATAAATTAATAAAGATGTGTAAACCGGGAAAGAGAAATCAAACTTTCCCTATTTCAGATGACAGGATGTCATATATCCAAAACCCAAAAGATACTCTCAACAAATTATAAGAGCCAATGAATGAATTCAGAAGTTTCCAAATTCAAAATCAATATACAAAAATAAATGCACTTGCTGAATCCCAAAACCAACTTAGCTGAAATATAAATCAAGAAATTCCTATCCATGATTGCCAATAAAACCAATTTTTATGCTTAAATCTTGTATTTTAACAACTACTTTTAAGATAACAATATGCAATATATTAACTAGTGTTAATTTTCTTCTTTTTTCAAAATTAGGTGTCATTTTTATCCATTTTGTTTTGTTTTTAAAATGTTCTCAGTGAAAAATTACAAGGCATACTTGGGAGAAATCGAAGAGGACACACACACACACACACACAAATACAAACTTGATAGTCCTCCTTTGTTCCTGGATTGGGAGAATCCTATAATTTAAATGTTCCTAAAGCCTAAAGTAATTTACAGGTTTAATGAAATCCCTGCCGCCAAACTAATGGTATTCTCCCAGAACTGTTAAAAGAATGCACAACATATTCTGAGCAGCATAGGCAATCTTGAACAAAAGTTAAAAATCAGAAAGCAGTACACTACTGAAATTATACTTCAGAACTGTAGTAATAATCAAAACAGCATGGGGCTGATGTGCAGGCAGGCACAGAATAGGGAGCATAGAAGTAAATCCAGGCATCCTTAGGTATTACAGTTTGGATCTCAAGTGTACCCTAGCTCATCTTAATTGCCTGTCTTGAGGCTGCCATGGCTTCTCTTACAGTTTATATCTAGATGTTACCCCAAAGACTTATGCTCTCATGGATCTAATCACTGGGGCATGATGATGTGATATTGGGAGGTAAAGCTTAGTCAGAGGAGGTAGGTCACTGTGGGCAGTCTGGAAGGGGGATCTTTTTCTCTACTGTCTTGACCACGGTCTTCTTTGTTCTGCCAGGCCATAAGCAAGGCTCATCTGCCATGTCCCTCTACCATCCATTCTTGCCTTAAAGCCAGGTAACTATGTGATGAACTGAAACCTCTACAGTCAGTAAGTCAAAATACACCTTTTCTCCTTTAAGTCATGGGTATCAGGTATTGTATCTCAGCGAAGAGAAAGGAACTAAGACAACTTCCATTTCTTTATATAATGTGGAGAGCAGTTTCTCCTTCGTACAAGAGAAGTGTTCCTTAATTCAATCAACAGATTGAAAAGCATTCACTTAAAAGATGACCCTGGTAACAGATCTTGGAAGATGACTAAATTTAATTGGAAAGAAGAAAGTGTGAAATGTCTTATAGCTGGTGGCACAGCAGTTACCATACCACAGTGACATGAAAGAATGCAAGATATTTAGAGAATGAGTCACATCAAACCCCTGCACAAGTGTGACATTTTTCCCTTATCACAGTGAGGTGTAATGGTAGAGGGGAAGGGACAAACTAATACAAGTTTCCCACTGGCATTCTGCTTTGAAACTGGTTGCTTGATAATTATTATTTCTATGAATTCCCCTATGAACATAAAAACAGGTGAGATCAGATTACTAAGCAAAGAATTTTGAGAACAAGAATAAACCACAAAACATACTGGCAGGAGTGACATGTCATTCTTCTTGTTCAAAACACTCCTTTAAAATAAATTACATAAAAGGAATCACTTTTTAAAAAAGGGTAAATATAGGTTGATTTTTCTCTTTTATCAAAGAGATATAACTCCGTGTCAAGCACACATTGCAAAGATAATATGAATGGGAATGCGTTATCCTAGCAATTTTTAATTGATATCTTTTATCTTAACATTTGTATTTTATTTGCTGTCATTGTCTATTCCTCATCAAGAGATATTGTTGGAAAATTTTCATTCTTGACAATTTGCTTTGCTTTGAACATCAAAGAGCCCATTGACACCATCACCCATTAGGATTAAGATTGTGTCATTAAAGGTTTGTGTGGACAGGCATACTTCTTAATTACTTCCACTCTTGACTGTAGAATTTAATTAGAGAGCTCACTTTGACCTCTAAGAACTCAGTGGTGCTCCTTGACATGAAAGACTTATGATGCTGAAAGTTTGTTTACAGCTGTGAATAAAACACATTGTGAAATGTCATAGCAAGTGTATACCTGGGGGCTTCAGGAAGAGTTAGATTAGTTTTTCTTATGCTTGAGGAGTACACTACAATCTTGTAAGGAGAAATATATCTGTGCCAGTGTGTGGGCATATAGGCATGACTACATAAGTACATGCGTGTGCATTTAGAAAATGAACAGCTCATAACATAAATGTAAAACCTGCATTCAGAAACAACTCACTAAAAGGGAAACAAAAACTCTGTTTTTACTAATATATGGTAAGAGATACTCAATTGACTCACTATCACAATATACCCCAAACCTGGACAACATGCAAAAAGCAGTATTCAGATATGACATTGGACAGTGCAAAAAAAATGATACATGACACAGAAGTGAGCTGAAGGTTTTCCAGTTTTTCACATTCAGGCTAAAGCCTAGGCATTAGAGTACCACAGAGATGAGTCTTCTTGGTTTAAAGGGATGGTGCCCGGTCTGGGCAGGGCAAGGCAGGTAGAGGGTATAGCAGAAGAAAGACGGACAGAAGACAATCCCTTCATACTTCAGCTGAGCACTGATTAGAGCACACATACAAGGAAATTACTAAAGATGGAGGAAGAATCATTCTAAAATTTAGAAGGAATAATTACTATTATTGTGACTGAGATGAAATTTACACAACACAAATTTATTAATTTTATAGTGAATGATTCTGTGGCATTAGCTACACTCACAATATTCCACAGTCACCACTCTCATCTAGTTCCAAAATATTTTCATTACCTTGGAAGAAAACTCTGTATCTACTTCCTCAGTTCTGCCCGGTGTCTTTCTCTGGTGCCTGGCGACTACCAATATATTTCCTACTGGATGTATTTTCCTATTTGGGATATTTCATTTAAATCAAATCTTTAAGATGTGGCCTTTTGTGTCTGGTTTCTCTCAGTTACCACAGTGTTTTTGACATTTTGCTTATCTGTTCATCTGCAGATAGAGATTTGGGATGTTTCTGCCAGTGCTGTTGTGAATGTGTATATGTTCATGCTTGTTTTAATAACTTTTTTCAGGACTTTTCAGGACAGTTAAGAGTAACATTGTTGTATCATATGAGAAATCTATGTTTTACACGTTGAGATGGCAGTAAATTGATTCTCACAGAGACTGAAGAATTACATATTCTTACCAGTAAGCTGCAAGAGTTTCAATTTCTCTATGATCATTTTAGAACTTATTTTCTGTCTTTCTTTTTTAATAGCTGTCCCAAAGCTGTTTCTTTTATGGTTTTAATTTACATTCCTTTCATAAATACTCATGTGAAATATTTTATGTGCTTTTGTCTATTCATATAACTTCTTTAGAAAAATGTTTCTTCGATATATTTGCCCATTTTTGATTATATAGCCTTTTTGTTTTTGAATTGTAAAATACTTTTCTTCCTTGTTAAAAATACATTGAGTACCAACTTTGTATCAATATATGATTTACAAGCATTCTCAGTTTTTGAAGGCTATATTTTTGCTTTTCTGCTATTGTCTTTTCATGCACAAAAAGTTTTGATGTTAAGTAAAATTGACCTTCCCTTTCATTGTTCATGTCTTTACAATCATATCTAAGATTCTATTGCCAAATCTATTGTGAGGGTTTAATTCCCATATTTTCTTCTAAGAAATTTATAGTTGTATGTCTTAGATTTAAATTATTGATCCATTTTGAGTCCATTTTCATAAGGGAAAGTGTCGGGGACTACAAATTATAAATTGAGTAGAGGATGACTGAGGCTATTCTTGTCCTGCCCTTTGAGACAGATTGGAAGAAGGAAACTCCCCTGGAAGGAGGAACATCCCTGCTTTCTTCTGGACACAGCTGAAACCCTATGGATAGTGAGGCTGTGGTGCTCTCAGGGTGAGATGAGAACTGCTGAGGACCACAAGGGACTTTAAATCAATGTCGTAGCAGTAGTAATATGTTTTACCTGGGGAAGCTACAGTCCTTATTGCCTCATCCTTGTAAGAATGCTTTGTTCCTCTTTTTTTGTTTCCTCTTTACAAGCCTTGCCTGCCAGCCACTTATCTAGCACTTCAGCTGTAATCCGCTCACCATTTTCCTCACATGAATGTGATCATTAATGACAGAGGTTCTGACTCCCTGGTGATCTTTGTTCCCAGTGAACAGTTGGTCATCCCAGATCCCCACTGCACTGTCACTTTGTCTCTCACTTTTCCTTTTCACTGTGCACTGCAACAACTTGCAGGAGACTGGTGTTCACTGCAGAGGTCCCCAATTGGGAGTAATTATTGAAACTCAACATGGAAGGAAATAGTCCACGTTTCCAATGATTAAAGTATAAAAGCTCGTGAATTGTGGAATACAGAGTGGAAATTTTGGATGTATATCCAGTTAGCTTAAATTAGTCCCAGACCAAAGTCTGTTTATGTCCTGCTTTGCAGAGATTAAAAGCAGTCTTTAAAGAATAAAACTACATCTAAATAGTTAATTTGCATTGTAGAACAAAGTATAGAAAATCAAAAATTTTATAAGTCAACAAAGCAAAATTCTTCAAATCTAGCATTCAAAGAAAAAATTACCAGTCACCCAAAGAAGAAAATTTGATCTATAATTAAAAGTCAATAAATAGTAATAATTATAGAATTCATAGAAAATACTTTGAAATAGATTTAAAAAAAAATTTAAGTCATTGATAGGAAAATGAATGCTGCCTGATTCCATAATGCTTAGAGACATAAATTGTACATAGAAGATTAAATACAATATGATTTCTATTAAGAAACACAAAGTATAATCAAATAGAAAAATAAAACAAGATATCAAACAGACTTGTGAAGATGGGAATGGGCTTTAGAGATGAGGGAGACAGAAGGTAGGGGAGAAGAAATGAGGAGGATCAAGATATGATTGTATAGGTACCAATTTCCCACTATGTTTGAATTTATTATGTATCCCAAATACTTACTAATAAAATGAGGGAAAAAGCAATAAAAGAATGAAGCAAAAATATATATATATATATTTTAGATAATTGCCATAGAGATATTAAAAAATAGAAGTTAGAAAATAATACATATGCAAGTTATTAAATATTCAAATAAAAACTTAGAAAAAAAAATCCTCCAGTACCTGAGATAAAGAAGACACAAGGTAGTGTTGCCAGCAGTTTCAGCCATGTAGAAGAAAATATTGGGGAATTTCCAGATATGGCAATTATCTATCCAAAGTTGAAATATGGAGGAAAAAGCTCTATGAAAAGAAATAACTCTATGAAAAGAAGTAACTCCATTACTTTTTCTTATTATTCAAGTTTTAGATTTGTGTCTGTATCCTGAATATACATATTTTATTAAATAAGTGATTTCAGAGTACTTTTTTCCAAACCATGGCTTTTATTTTCATTCTCTCAAAACTTACTCTTGAAATGTAAGTATCAGGGTTTTTAATTTTTTTTTTATTTTTGGTATTGTGGATCAAACTCATGACCTCATGCTTGCCAAGCAGGTGCTTGTGCCCTGAGCTAAATTCTTGCCCAAGTCTCAGTTTTGATAAGATGTGTTTTCATGCTTTTTGTGCCATCCTTAAGGTACTTTTACTTAATCTAAGGTACCAAATATTTTTGCTCTGTGTTTAACTATTAAAATGCTAGAATCTTAGATTTTACATGTAGTTCTAGGACTCATTTTGAGCTAAATTTTACATACAATGTGAACTAGAAACAAGAATTATTTGTATTTGTTTTCCTGTAGGATGCTTTTTGTTAAAAAAATGATCATTTCTCTTTTGAATTCCCTTGGTATATTTTCATTCTATTTCTGGACAACATTTAATGTATAATTGTATTATAAACTGTACAAATAGCATTATAGGAAGGTAGTGTGGGGCTTTAGGTAATGTAGGTCTTGATTTCCTAACCACTAGCTACTCCAGTTTATTTTCCCTTATAAATTTGTAATCAGTGTCACTTTCTACAAAACAAAACACAAGTCTTGTTGAAAATTTGATTTTAAGTATGTTGAATCTTTGTGAAAATGGTTCACCTCTAACACTGAGTCTTTGAAACCATGAACTCAGTGTAGGTCACAATTTATACAATTTTTATTTTATCACTGCACTGTAGCCTTCATTATAAAGATATGTATAGTCTTCTTAAAGTTACAACTAAATTTTCTGTGAATTTTTTTGGGTTATAATAACAGCCATATTCAAATTATAATTTCCATTTTTTTTTTTGCTAGAAACATAGAGATAGATCTCCCAGGTTTTGTTGCAAGAAACAAAGATTATCTCTTTGTCTGAACTCTAGTTAAGAGTCCTCTGAACTCTTATCAAATGGATGCTGAAGTCTAATGAGCTTGTGCATCTCTGAACTGCATAATTTTGGCAAGAATTCTGCTGACTCAGTTTTATAAGAATCTTCTATCAATATCTCATCACCTTTGATATGTGACTTAGTTTTTCCTTCCCTATCAGCCCACAGGTTACACCTGATTTTACCCTGGCTTGGGTCTGATTTTGCCAGAACTGCTCAATGAGGTCAGGGCTGTTAATCTGGAATCCCCTTTATCCCTGACATTGCTTCTTAGTTATTTTCTATGTAAGTTCCCTATCCTACTCCTAACTATAGATTCCCACTTTTCTTTGTTTGTTGAGATTTTGTCTAACTCCAGAAAGAATGGCCATCACCAAGAAATCAAACCATATCAAATGCTAGTGAAGTTGTGGGGAGCAAAAGAATCCTCACACATTGCAGGTGGGAATGTGAACTGTACCTTTAAGGGAATCAATATGGAGATTCTTCAAAACATTCAAGCTACTACTAGAAATTCTATTCCACTTACTCCCTTTCTAGGTATCTTCTTGAAAAAGTTAAAGTCTATGTTATCATTTTTTTATTTTAAGAGAGAAAGAAAACAAAATTAAAGAAAGACAAAATAGAAAAAAGAAGAAAAGTAGAATAAAGAATTCAAAAAATTAACATCATAAAATCGCTAGTTGATACATTACATATTGCCATCTTAACAATAGTTGTTAAAGTTACAAAATCAAAGCATAAAAAGTGGCTAGACAAACACTGACAGTACAAACTCTTCTGTTCAATGATCTAACAAAAGCTCAGTAATATGGTAATCTATCTTATACGCTATACATATCGTTATATCCTTTAAAGCACTTTCTTTTCATTTCACTTTTACAATATCTATTATATCTATTATATTTACATATTATTTTTAAATTGCTAAGAAAGATTTTAAAAATCTGTAGGTAATGCATATGAGAAGGTTCTGAAGTGCCTCTGAAGTGACCAGAGGGAAGAGTGACTCAGCCAGCAACTGTCATGCCCCTGCCCCTCACTTTGTTTCATTACCCGCCTGCCCTGACCCTAGGACTTAGACAACCTGTCTTAGTGTCCCCCTGGCCACCCAGTCTCCTCCAGGCCACTCGGACAGGAGTGCATCTCCTCTGTCAGCCGGGTGCCCCTCCCTCCCTCCTCTCACTCCGGACAGTGGTGTTATCTCTTCTGCTAAAATCAGGGAGAGAGGAATCTGGGCCCATTATTAATACCCTCAACCTCCCCAGATCCCAGTGTTCTGCAATCAATACAGCCAACCTTCTCAGCGATTTCCTAGTTGTAACCTATCATTTCTTCCAAGAGAAGACAACTGTCAGTCAGATGGCCCTTGTCTCTTTGTCCTTCCACTGAATTGCTGGCATGGCAGCTGTGGTTGTCCTGGAGCCCTGCACCAACTTGATCCAATCCCAGGTCTGCATTCCCCTGACATTTCTTAGGTTACTAATCTAGGGCTCCCTGTAATGTGCTGCCCTCGATACTACTGCACAGGTCCTGTTAAAAATAAAGCCTTACTTTAGTGGTCTTGTAAATTTTCTCATGATTTATATTTTTCTGGCAGTATGGGCTTAGAAGGCCCTGAAAATCTACTCAGGATAAGTATAGACAAAGGAATCACTTTATTTATTTATTTGTTTATTTATTTATTTATTTTTGGTACTGGGGATCAAACTCATGACCTTGCACTTGCAAGGCAGGCGCTTAAGCCACTGAGCTAAATCCCCAGCCCAAAGGAGTCACTTTAAAAAAAGAGCAATAAATATCAGGGTGTATTAGCCCTGAAGAACTCCAGAGTCCAGCAGCTAATGAAGATTAGTAGCAGCAATTGCCATCCAACAGCAGTGGCCAGCAGAGGTGGCGGCCAGCACCCACAGTCTCCTGGTGGCATCCGCCACAAGCTAATGTTGAATAGTGGTGACTAGCAGCAGCAGAGACCAAAAGGTGGATGTGTTAACTTGTAGTATCTGATTGCATCATGGCTTCAAGCAGAGCTGTATTTTGCTGATTCATAATTTCTATCTGAATTGATTAGAAGCACCATGAATTTATTGGCATCAAAGAGATAGTGAAAACCACATTCATCCAATCCTAATTAGGAATGTTATTTTACATGTCATGATTTTCTCTCATATGTTCTACTGGCATTAAATTAACCAGTTAAATATTTTTAGTTGTCAAAATGACTTAGAGATATTTGTTTCATATAGCAATGGAAAGATAAAATAGTGTGGATCATAAAAATATTCAGTGAGGGCATAGTGGCACTCACCTGTAATCCTAACACTTGGGAAGCTGAGTCAGGAGGCTATCACTGAGTTTGACTAACTTGAGGTACCACATGATTTCAAGATCTGCCTGAACTGCAGAGTAAAACTTTGCCTCAAAAAAAGAAAAAAATTCAAAAAGGAATAAATTTTCAAAGAGATTTGGTAAATTGAAGCAATACATTAGAATTTGAGGACAGAAGGGTATCATTAAGGAATATGACTGTTGACTTCAGAATACATAACTGAGATGCCCCATAATAAGATGCAATTGTATAATGGAAGAGTAGCCGAAGCCCTTCTTTGACAAGAGCAAACATAATCACAAGTTGGTGTGTTTTGCAAAGATGGAATCCTAAGTTTTTTAAAGTAGATCAGCTAAGATATACTCAATTCTACTTATATAAATTCTGTATATAAAATATTGGAGGAAAGTTTTATATCATTTTTTCATCTATTTATATTACAATATTTAAAGGTTAACCAATTTCCTGGGTCACATGACTAGTACATGTCATTACTAGAATTCCAATTCAATATTTTCTGCTTCCGGAGTCCATATTGAGAACTGTCAAAGAAAAAATTTTTAACAAATTGAATTTAATGATCTAATAAGCCTTGAAAGGAAATTCACAAATCAGACAGCCTGCATCTCATCTGTGAAATAGAACTGTGTTCTGCTGTGAGTGACCAGTTTGTTTCCAAAACAAACCTTAAGCAAGAAAAGAATAAAACAGAGATTAATTAAAATCAGGCTATTAAAGGTTTCTTTCTGTATGGGGTTGAAGCAAAGGGGAGTTTTTATCATAGCCACTCAGGTGTCTAGTTATAGTGAGTCTCTTGATTGTTAGGAAACTATCCTCCTTCTGAATTCAGTTTAATTCATTGGCAGCCAATGTCAGTAACTACACTTTTATTTGTTCTAATCTATTGGAACCTAGTACAAGCACTTAATCTAAAATGATGACAATCACTATGAAATATCTTGAACACCAAGAGGTAAAATGGGGCAGGCAGGATTTCTGACAGTACTCAGGGCAAAGTCTTACAACTCCCTAGAGAGTAGTTAGTGATTTACAGTTGACTGCGCTTCATGGTTATTTATAAAACATAGAATTTATAGGAATGTCACAGCAACTCACTTAAACAAGTTCCTAAAATTTATAAAAGAAACAAATTTCAAATAAGAAAATACACAATAAAATAGAATATTGGGTTTGAAGTTAACTTATCTACTCTGAGAGATACAACATTTGGCTGTGGTTGTTTGCCAAACAAAAAACTGAGAATGGCTTTATGTTACAGCAGACTTATACAAAAATGATGTCAGAACAACTTTGTCAAATGGATTGCTAAGGATAGGTTTGTTTTCCTAGATCAGGAGTATTCAAAACTAAGTATGATCCAGGATTCCCTGGAAGCTTACTAAAACACATCACTGGATCCAATCCCCAGGGCTTCTACTTAGTACATCTGCATGGTACCTAAGAATGTGCTTTCTTAACAGGATTCTGCTGCTGGTCTGGAGATACCAGCTTCTAAAACCACACAGCCCTGCCTGAGATCATTTCAAATGCAATCTTGCTCAAGAGCTGGAAAGCAGGTATACTGATTTTGGTCACATTTCTTTACCTGTGCAGCCATGAGAACTGCTTAATCTAGTAAGGTTCATTTACTTCCTGTCTAGAATGTGACTATTGGACTGAATGACCTTTAACACTCCCTCTAGCTTTGAGTTCTCAACTTTTCTTATTTCCTAAGTCTATGGATTTCCTGTAGACTTACTATCACTTGATTTGAGATCAGTTCATTAATCCATCAGTTTGTACAGTGCTTCCTGTGGTCTATTTCTAGATGGGCATTAAGTAGTAAGATAACATTACTCCCACATCCTAAGAACTGTATCGTATGTAACAGGTCCCCAGTCTTACATACGTCAGGATTGCTTTGTTAAAATTAGATAGAACTGGCTCTACCCTTGAAGGGTTGTGATGAGAAATGATCAGATGGCCTTGAGAAAGATGAGATCACAGTGCCACATTCTGCGTGCGCAGAGAGGAGCCTGGAGCAGGTGAGGAAGCCATGGGAAACTTGCATCAGCATGCTTTCTTCTCCTATCCTCCCTCCTTCTTGGTAGTTGAATCATCTTTTGCTGACTTTAGAATCTTGAATAAGCTTATGTTATCATTTAGACTTTAATTATCACATAAAACACACTGAAAATAGTCAATCCATAGAAATAAGGAACCTGGTTTGGGACTTTTACTGCTTCCTTTGTTCTCAGCCAGCTCCGGTACAAATCTCTCCACCTCTTGAGGCTCAGTTCCTCCATCTGTGAAATGAACCCACACTGGTTGGTACCACGGTGATGTCCTTCTATTTTTATAGCTTGTAGTTTAGGAGACAGAGCTTTATGTGTGGATATTCCAGATGATTTGTTTCTGTTAATTTTCTTTTGCTGTTGTTGTTGTAGTTGTTGTTCCAGGTTTGCAGTACACAGTGACTGCATTCATCATGGGGAATTGGTCATGGACAAAACACATCCTAACTCCTCACCTCCCTGTCCTTCTCCTCCTTCCACCCTAACTCCATGTCTTGGTCCCATTTCCATTTGTAAGAGATCTGCCTCCCTATTTTCTATTACCCATCTTCACATGCATCCAGAGTGGGCTTGTTTCCGATATTTTTTTCTATTTCTCCTGTAAGTGAACTTGGAGGAGGAAGACAAGTAGCACTCGGTGTTACACAGATCTATTTTGTTAGAATCCACCATTTAGTGCTTTATTACTATAGAAGATGATTATGTATGACTCTCTTTGCCACTCAACACTGTATTTTCATGATATAAACTTTTCCTTACAGTGATCTAAAAAAATCAAATAGTCACTGTCAGTGTCATGTTTCTGACTATGATCTTGACTCATAAGTAAATTTAAAAACAAGATAATTCAGTTAAGGAGCCACTTTCCCCTCAGAGCCTTGCTGAGAAATCTAAAGTGCAAATGTATCATGTCAATTGAAAGCAGATGGTTCAGTTCAAATAGGCAAAGAGCTATTCTGCCGTTTACTCTTAAAAAGATCTAGTGTACTCTAACAGAGCTCTCTGCGGTTATGCTTTTCTAGAGTGATTAATATCTCTGATAGACTATTCTGCCTGCAGTATTCAAGAACTGAGCAGCTTCCGAGAGTAACGCAATTCTGTTCAGCATGATTTTCTGCTATAAAAAAGAAACAAATGTTATGCTATCTTAAGTCTTTGAATGTTTTAATGCAAAATGGTGTATTTTAATTTTATCCTTATCTTTAAAAATCAGGCCCATATGTCTGACTTGTAAAGCACTAAGGATAATGATTTCAAATGAGAATGGGAGCTGGCTTTGATTACAAAAGGGAAAAAAGAACACGAAGGGGAAATTCCGCTGATTTTCTGTTTACAATTTCCAGTGGAAGTTTGGTTTGATATATTAAGAATAACATGGGCAAATTACTGTATGAGTGGAAAAAATTATTACTGTTATCATCATTATAAAAGTATCTCTTGTAATTGTGTAATTTCAAGATGAGTTCTGTGTATTTAGCTTAGCCATCATAACAACAAAAGGACAAGAAAAATACTGTACCTGTTCTAGAGATGAAGAGAACAATGCTCAGGTCATTAAATTTCTTCACTCAATGTTAGGAAGAAGATAAAGAGAAAAGACTCAAATTTAATTCTCCTGTTTGTAACTTCAGTCTGTTTTCTGCTCTGGTCAGTCTCACAAGATGGGAAATATTCTTTATTCGTGATGCTGCATAGTAAATTAACTACATTTGCAAGAAGTTGTGAATAAGAATATTCATGCTTTTGCTGACAGCCCGAAACCACTATTCACCATAGCTGTGAGATATAAATACTTTTATCAAGAAAGTGAGCTTGGACGCTGTAACAAAAGAGAAAAATTTTGCTATTCTAAGATACCCAAGAGATTCTATGCTGAGTAGAATCATGTGCAGCCCTATTCCAAGAACAACCATAAAGACAGTTACTTGTTTGAAGTTTTTAAAGTGATTTCAATTATATTATCAAGGTTTAATAACATCTTATTAATTGAATGTGTTCCATCATGTCCTTTTGTGTTGATAAGCATCACCGGCACTATTATGAACAGCAAAATCACAAAAGCGAGGTCAGCAGAGGGAACTCCTCCTGGTTTCCTCTGACACTCTCTTTCACATTCAATATTTGCAGACTCCTCATAACCATGTGGAACTTCTCCTGGCACAGGCTGTCCCTTCTTGTCTGTTGTCACTTCTATGTCCATGTTCTCCACACAATGCTGGCACTTGCATGCTATGTTAATATGTGTGACAACCTGCTGAGTTCCATGAGCATATGTGTTTAAACAACCCATCTACTGCAGCATGCCTGTTGGATTTTTGTCAGACTAATGAAGAATTCTCCCTAATAGAAATAGACTTGCCATTACACGCTCTCCTTCTTTGCTTATGGTGGGGCTCTATGTTTGCTTGAGAAACCAAGCTACTTCCTAGATAATGAGACTTGGCTTCATTATTGAAGATCTGGAACAGAAAGTCTCTAAGGTCACTTTTGAAGCACAGGAAGGCAGAAAAATAGTACAAAATGTCTGATAAAGTAGTATGTCATGCTTTATGGGGAAAGCAAATATTGATTTAAAATGCTAACATAAAAACAGCTTTATTTTCATACAGTTTTCTCAATTAATAAAATGCTAATTCTTGAGGTTCATGAAACCTTGATTTGAAAATTTTTCTTCTTTAGTCCAGATTGCTAGAGATTCCTATTATTCATTTTGTTGTGCTTAATTCCTTACAAAGAAGAATGCTTGGGTGCAGTGTATGTAAGGAGCTGCCTTACATACAATCCTTCAGATAACAAATGTTTATTGAGGATATCATGTGAGAGGTACTTGATCCAAACCTTGGAGACACAATTTATATTCCAGTGAGAACTTATATTCTTGTGAGACAGGTAAGAACAAAAAAATAGTGACAAATTTATAAAATGAAAAACTCTATGAAGAGAAATATGGTAAGTTGAAGAATGCAGATGTGTTTTGGTTTTAGAATTGTGAGTCAATATCTCACTGTGTACATGGTGTAAAATAGAAATTTGACAAAGGAACTCAGTCCATGTATAACTGTGTGAAAGCCATTCTGGACATGGAGAAGGACAAATATTAAAACTCACCAAAAGGTCCGTGGAGAGCAGCCAGTAAAATGAAATGAAGGGAGAGAGAACTGTGAGAGCAGGAAACATTAAGATTGATCAGAAAGTCATACACTGGATAATTCACTGGTTACTGAATAAAAATATCATGTTAAATACTAAAACCTAACATATAACCTGCTTTCATATGTAAGTCTGTCCCTCAACTCCCAATTAAATTTTCATTAATAACAAGAAATTACTGAAAACAGTAGTTTTGTATTTCATGGAAAAATTAAGGTTTCTTTTTTCACTTCTCTCAAATATTTCTGATTTGTGCAAACTCTTTCACACCTACCAGGTTCTGCCCTAGATCCCCGATCTTTTAAACGAGTGTACGGCGGAGGTTAAATAAAAAGACAAATAGTATGATTTTAGGGGCTCCATCCAGGAGGATCAAAACCCTTTAGTTGAGCTCCTGACTCCCAGGGCTAAGACCTAGTCTTCTCTAGATTAACCCACTTTATTAGGACCAAGGACAAAAGATGAGAAAATGGAGAAAAGTGCAGGAAATGAGCAGGACCTCAGGAGTAACTTCAAGGACTTCTCCAAGTGGTAAATGATGCCAATTTAGGAGAACCATCTTATCTCCAAGATAACATTCATGGTAGGATGGAGGCTATAGCAGTGAACTTCCTTTAACTGCTGTCTCCATTTATTTAATTAGTGGAGGAGCCAAGGTGTCTTCAGCTGTGGCCTTACCTTGCCTTTTGAGGTATCTTTGGCCTCACTGGTTACTACAAACCTCAGCCAAGATCAGTGATTTATAGAGGTTCACTTACTATGAATCAGCTCCCATTGCCAGGCAAGGGGCCAAGGCCTAGGACGGACTCACAGATACACATAGAAAAGCCAGTTAGTAAAATTTAAATCCGCTTTGTAGTGGTCTCCAACACACATCCTTCAAGAAACTTTTGATCCTTAATGTTTGTTACTTACACATCAATAATCATAAAAGTTTTCACTTTCTCTTCTGTACTTGACTAATGTTGGTTTCAGGATTGTTCTAGACTGATAGCATGTATTAAGATGTGATTCATACTTTTATGCTCTGAAAAATTAATTTATTGTAAGATTAAATTCTTTATTGACTATGGTAAGAATTTGTTCCAATCATTTTTGTCAATGCTTTTTAATGAGATGGGCACTGGCCTAACATTTTAGTTTCTAGAGTGACTTTTAGATTTTTCAGGTTTTTACTTACTCAGATTTTTCAGGTATATTGTTTTAGAAATCTATCACTTTGTCAAATTTTTACAAAATTTCATAAAATTTAGACAAGATATGGGGTGAATGAATAAACGCATCATTGTGCCTTGGAGGCCCTAAAGGCTAAAAGATGGCAACAGTAACAGTGAAAAGTTTAGATTTTATAAGAGATGGGTTTATTGTTTATTTTTTATAATAGGTTTAGTAGAATTTGATAAAAATGTTCATAAACCTTATAGTTGGAGAGATTTCCATCTTTTCCTTTTTACCTAAAATATCCCTAATATTAGGATATCACTTTTAGAATACAAAATTACTATACAGTTTAAAGTGATTTGTTGTTTACTAGCAGAGTTCAGCTAGAAAATTATTTGATTCAGATAACTTTTTAAGTAAACTTGAAATCACTTTCATAATGAAATATTCTAATCTTTCTAAGGAGTTTAAACTATGTATAGAAATAATTTACCCTAGATGAATTATTTTTCATTGTTGACTTGTGGTTGATATTTTAAAATTTTTATTTCCTTTATATTTAGATATACCACAGGTGTGATCTTTTTATTAATAATCTTGTTTTTATTCTCTTTATATTTAAGACATCTATTCCACTTTGTGAATCTTTGCAGTTTTATTATTTTATTTTACTAGTTTCAATATTTAATTTTATCCTATTTCATATCATTCTAACTATATTATTCATTTTCTGACATAAGGAGAATTTTAAACTTATTTATTTTCATGTATGAGAAGTTGAAGCTTGCAGAAGTTAAATTTGAGAAAATCCTGTGACAGTGATTAATGAAGGTAGAATCCTAATGGGAGAATATTCAGTACTTTAAGTTAAGTATAATGTGAATGTGAATCATACTAATCGACTTGATTCCTGTACCAGATCCATTCCCCTTCCATTCTTTTTGACTGCATATATTGCCGTAATCATATATTTTGTCTTATATTCTCTTCAAATGGTGAATTACAATGACTGCTGTGTGTGTATGGGTGTGAGTGTGTGTGTGTATCAGAGACTGAACTCAGGGACACTCACTCTCCCACTGAGCTATATTCCAAGTCCTTTTTCTTTTTCTTATTTTGAGTAGAGTGTTGCTAATTGCCCTTACTGACCTCGTGCTTTTGATCTCCTGTTTGGCTTCCTAGGTAGCAGCGATGATTGGCTGTTCCACACACCATAGTGCACCCAGGCACCATGACTGATGTTTTAAAAATATCGACTTTGCATTTCTGACATAAACTTCTCATAGTCGTAATCATTTATGTTGTGGGTTTTGCTTTGTGATCATCTCTACTCAACCCAAAACAGAACCTGATAAATACGCAAGCGGCCTCCACATCCTCAGATTCTGCAATTATGGATCCAACTGATCATACATCAACAATACTCAGAAAAGAAACCATATCTGTAGTGAACAAATAAAGCCTTTTTCTTATCATGGTTCTTTGAATAATACAACACAGTAATTATTAATATAGTATTTACTTTGCATTAGTAATCTAGAGGTCATTTAAAATATATGTGAGGGCACTCATAGTTTATATGCAAATATTATGTATGCCATTTTATGTGAGGTATTTAAGCATCTGGGGATTTTGGATCTGTGATAATTCCTTGAACAAATCCTCTGCAGATACTGCAGGAAGAATGTACTGTTAAGTAACTGTAGTTGTTGACAGATATCATTTTGCTTATTACTGGAGTCTTCATCTATCACATTTAAAGTTTCTTCAGGGTGAAGATTGTGTTTAGACCGATTTTTATTTAGTATCTTTTCCTACTTTAGTGTCAAATAAAAAGAAGCACAATTAGTACTGGTGGCTTGGCTAATGATTGTTGTATGCATTTTAATTTAACATTTTGATTTGCTGTGAAAAATTTTGCTCCCTGTATCTTTTACTTTAATATCCAGAAGTCTTCTGTGTTTCCATCAAATAAATGTGACTCTTTCAAGTGTCTCATGTAAGGAAAACAGAACTGAAAAGAAAAGTAATATTTGCAACCTGAGGTTGGAGATTATGTTTATTGGAAAATTATTTATTTCACTTGACTTAATTATCAGTAACATATTTATTATAGGAAAATCATTTTATATTTTAAGAGTATTAACAAGTTCTAAGGAATTTCTGTAGAGCCTTTTCTATCCCACATTGATGTTTACTCCAGATTGATATTTTTACAAACAATAATAGAGGAAAGTTTCTGACAAGGATACAGACTGATGAAATCAGAGGTTGAAATTACATGTAAAACTATCATGTTTCTATCTTGCCTAAATAAGTATGTTATATACTAGGCTATTTTTGTGATATTATAGTCTATATATTTATTCACTTTTAAATAACCATTTAATGTAGATATAATATGGTAGCCTGAATAGTTGTATGTAGTAGTGGGTGTATTATTCTTGGGATACTTAGAGCAATGGTTAGAGTTTTCCAGGATCCTTGACTGTAAAGTATACCTAATTTCTTGCTATCACCAAAATGATACATTTCTTCTACTCAAGAGACTCCTTGTTTTACTGATTCTCTCATTTCTTTAGAAATCATAGAATATTCAACTATGCAGTATTCATTCTTAAAATCTTTTATTATGAAAGCCAGATTGTGCTGGAAGCTACATGATTTAATTAAATGTAATTTTTATTTGGATGTATCACAAAACTGCCCACCACATCCTAACATATTGAGTAGTTTAAAATATCTACCACATTTGTTTTATTCTCTTTAAAATTAAAAAAATATCTACCACAAAGAAACACTTAAGAAGTAAATGATTATCATAGATTTCTTTATAACAGTTATATTTTAAAGAAATGTATATCTATTGTAAATACATCATACAACAGAATATCAAATTTATATTTAGATTCCTGTGCATTTTTTAATTTGATGAATAATGAAGATTGGCTGTCATATATCTTTCTATAGCCTGGGCCAATTATTCTATTTGTTTATATTTGTAATTATAAGTGAACCAGGTGGAGGTTGTTTTTATATAGAATTTATCCGAGATTACCATGAATCAGTACGGCTATGTTAGAACATGTGGCTTCCAAGAACCCTGCCCTCCCACACAGATAGGCAGTGTCTCCTTTACTGAATAGATAAGCTGAATGGGAGATTGAAAATGTTAACAATTTCTCAAACCTTCCTAACATTTTTGTCCCTTGACTATAAGCAAGAGTAATTTCATAAAATGATTATGACACAGTGAAAACTTTTTTGTTACACATTGAAAGGTAATTTAATATTTTCTTATTCTTCACATGGTAGGTGGTAAGAAATACAATTAATTAACAGAATGATTATAAATTTTTTGTCGCTTCTATTTATCTAACATGTTTTGGCCCCAGGAACTGCAATTTAGAAAGATGTTCTACATATTTTTTTTGTGTTTTCTTTAAACTTTTTACATCCATTCCATTTGTTTTTCTTCATCTTTTTGGATTAACTTATATTTTATGAAAAAGGACAATGACTATTTCATATAAAATTTCAAATTTGTTTAATGTTTTGTCTGTTTTTACTTTTTTTTAACATAAAGACAATTATTTTCAGTTGTTACTGAGAAGCACTACTTTGCCAGAAAGTAGCACATTTCTCGTGAATATGGTATGATACTTAAGCCTTTGTTCCTGGCCTTGACATATGAATGTATACAGAAACAATCAAGAATGTACCAGTTGGAATATGAGGCATATGGACCCACTGTGAGCAGGGAATGAATGGAAAAGACAGTGACAGTGAACTACAAATTAAACACCAGGTTTTGGAAGCAGTTGGCTTCTGATGGAGACATCTGGAGCCAGAAGTGAAAGGGTCCACTGTGATCACCATAATGAATGAGAGAAACATACCCACTATTTTCCTTAGCATGCCCTAAGGAAAATATCTTTTTCTTCAGTAGATAATAAGAAGAAAATAAATATGAATGATACATTCTATAGAGAAGATTCTTTTCTTCCTTTTCTGCTTCTGCTTTTTTTGTTTGGTTTGGTTTTGAGCAGTCTTATTATGTTCCCCATGCTGGTCTTGAACTCCTGGGATCATCTTCTCTTCCCTCCACCTCTGGCATAGTCAGCGCCGCAGGTATGTGCCACCATCCCTGACTTCTACGAGAAAAACTTGACCTGAGGTCAATTTAGAACTTGAAATTGTTGAGAGTTCAGTAAGATATTTCTACTCTCTGAAACACCTAACAAATCATGTATTTAGCCTTGACAAGTTTGTGCACTCTAGGAGAAATTCAAAGTGCTTGTGGTTTCTTTCTTCAGATTTATATTAATAAGAATTTGAAATATATCATATATGTTACTACTAATCACAGCATCATTAACAAAAATTGATGATGAGGAGGAAATAGATATACTGAAAATACAAATATTTTAAAAATATTTTAGCTGATATGCAAAATTGTTTGTATTTATGAAGTGCTGTATGATGTTGTGATATGTGTATACATTGGGTAAGGTTCATTATGCATTTATTATGCAAAATGTTTCACTGTATCTGTTGTGAAATATAAAGTAAATTGTTATTTATAGGCACCCTACTGTGAGTAAACAGCACGCTGAGAATTATTTCTACTATCTAAATATAACTTGGTACGTGTCAACTTATCTTTCTCCCATTCTTCCTTCTCCTTTTCTTGTTATCCTCTGGTAACTGCAATTCTGCTTTCAACTTGTATGAGATCAATATGTTTGTCTTCCATATATCAGTGAAAACATGTAATATTGGATTTTTTGGTTGGGTTAATTCATTAATATGTCTTTTAATTTATGTTGCCAAAATGTATTTTTATAGCTGAATACTATTCCATTTGAATATGTATCATGTGCTTGTAAACCCTTATTGGTGAATAATAATTAAGTTGAATTTATTTCTTGGATATTGTGAATAGTCATTTAACTGTTGTGCTGCAATGATGATGTCACTAGCATACTGACTTTATTTTATTTGCTTTTTACCCACTAGTGGAACTGTTGGGTAACAAGTTAATTCTATTTTGATTTCTTGGAGGGTCTTTCATACTATCTTTTCTAATGTTCTAAAACAAACAGTGAATAAGGGTTACACTTTCTCCATATTCTTGCTGGCACTTACATTTTGTCTTTTTGATAATAACGGTTCTAAATAGAGTGAGTTTCAATTTGCAGTGTGATTTCAATGTCTCTTTCCCAGATTTGTGATGTTGAATATTTTATTTGTATATATTTTGGCCATTTGTATGTCACTTTTTAAAGAACTATTTTTCAAAATCTTTGAAACTGCTGGAAGATATCAAAGAGAAAATACTTGAAGCCATAGATACAGACAAGAATTTCCTGGACAAAACTCTTAGCATATTAGAAAATAGAACCAACAATTAACAAATGTCACTAGATAAATTTTAAAAAGCTCCTGCATAGCAAAGGAAACAGACAAGAAAATGAAGAGTCAACCTACAGAATTGGTAAAAATACTTCTCAGCTAAAAGTCTGATTAAGTATTAATAACATGTAAATACATAAAGCTCTAAAAAATTCATCCCCCTAAAATGGCCTAATTAAAAACAGGCAAATGACATGAATAGATGCTTCTCAAAAGAAAAAGTACAAATAATAAATACATAAAAAAATGTTCATCATCTTAAGGAAATGCAAATAAAAACAACTCTGATATTTCATCTTAATCCAGTAAGAATGACTGTCACTAAGAACACAGAAAACAAAGTGAGGACATATGGGAAAGGAAACCTTCCAAATTGTTGGTAGAGATCTAAACTAGTAAAATCTCTGTGAAAATCAATATGGTAATTATTCAAGAAAAGTAGAAATTTCATGCAATCTAGCTATATCACTTGAGTATCTTCTCAAGAGTTAAGAAATTCTCACAAGAGTGACATTTGAATGTATATATATATGTGTATATATATATATGTATATATATATATATATATACATATATATATATAAAATGTATTTTTGTAATTCCCCAAAATGAATTTGAGTACTGTGTAGAAGATTGAAAAGGGTATCAGAAAATTGAACAATATCCTTTGATCATGGTTAGAACCAACATTGTGAAGATGGCCATACTCCCAAAAGTATAAAACAGATTTAATGCATTCCTGATCAAAATAACATTAGCATACCTCACAGAACTACAGAAAATATGCCTAAAATTCATTTGGGAACAAAAGAGAACAAGAATAGCAAAGGCAATCCTGGACAACAAAGACAAGGCAGGAGTCATCACAATTCCAAAGTGGAAATTATACTACAAAGCTACTGTGATAAAATCAGAATGGCACAGGCTAAGAAATAGACCTGAAGGTCAATAGAATAGATTAAAAAATGCAGAAATAACTGTAAGCACACTCAGCCATATTATCTTTGACAAAGGATTCAAGCATAATCCCTGGAAGACAGCATCTTTAATCAATAGTGCTGGAAAAACTGATGCTCTACATGTGAAGACTAAAGCTAGGTCGATATCTATCATCATACACCAAAGTGCAAAATGATCAAAGATCTAAATATTAAAACACAAAAAATAAATCTACTGGGAGAGAAAATAGAAATGTTGTAGACATAGGTGTACAAAGAGAGTTCCTGAACAAAATCCAAACTGCATGAGAAATACGTCAAAGAATCAACAGCTGGGATCTCCTCTTATTAAAAAGCTTTTACACATCAAAGGAAATCAACGATATGAAATAACAACCAACAGAGTAGAAAAAAGTAGCCCATCATACCTCAGACAAAGGACTTATATCTTGAACATATAAAGAATTGAAAATGATCATCCGAATTCAAAGGCTCAATCTAAAAACGGGTATCTGTATAGGGGACCTGGCCAACATCTTCAATCTCACAAATGAATGTACAGCAAGGGGTTAAGTAAATGAGACAAGTGCTATGATTTTAGGGCTCCAGGAGGATCAAAATCTTCTAACAGGGTTCAAGATTGAGGGCTGAGGCGAAGAGTGTCTCTGGGAGGTCTGTATTTTTTTAGTTTTTCAAACAAGGAAGAGGTTAGAGTGGAAAAAACAGGAAACTGAGCAGGACCTTGGTAGTAGTTGAAGGACTTTTCTAAGTAACAGATTATGTTAATTCAGAACTTTCTGAGGTTAATTTAGAAGAAGTATCAGGAGAAAGTGAAACTCCTGCAGCCACAATCTCTGTCTTGCTAACTAGAGTTTGGGCCAGGTCTCCTCAGCTGTGGCCTTATTTGACCCCTTGAGGTATCTCTTTGTTCTCCTAATGGCCATGCCTTGGCTATGCCACTGTCTTGCAGGTGTGTTCAATTTCCACATTTGACATGAATATATACTTCTCAGATGAAGAAATACAAATGGGAAATAAGTATATGATAAAATGTTCATCGCTGGTCATTCAAGATATGTGAATTAAAACAACACTAAAGATTCTTTCTCACCCCAGAAAGAATGACTATCTTTGAGAAATCAATGAATAACAAATGCTGGAGGGGCTGTGTTCAAGCAAAACCCTTATCCACTGTTGTTAGGAGTGAAGACTGTTGCCAGCACTGTGGAAATCAGTATAAAGATTCCCCAAAAAGCTAGGATTAGAGGTCCCATTCAACCCAGTTATTGCTCTTCTGGGTGTCTTCCCAGAAGAATGAAATATACCATACCATGGTGATATATAGTAGCACAATTTGTAAAGCTAAATCTTGGAAAAAACACAAATGCCCATCAACCAATAAATAGACTGAGAGATGTATTAGTTTTATACAATGGAGTACTATTCAGCCATAAAGAAAGATAAACTTGAGATATTTGTCAGTAAAGGGATACAACTTGAGACCATACTCATAAGTGAAATAATTCAGACTCCTGTGTATAAACACTGTATTGTTTCCCTGGTGTTAGAATTTGAAAAAGTATGTAGGTTTAGAAGTTGCAATAGATACTGTGAAATGGGAAGAAATTGTTTAAAAGGGAAAAGCAGCCAGGAGGACAGAAAGGGGAGAGTAAGGGAAAAGGGAGAAAAATGCAAAGTAGCTGTTCGATTCGTGTATCTTTGTTACTGACAAGGAAGGTTTGTACTAACATAGATTGGAGCGATTGTACGCCCATATCATGTACTCTGAGTGACTACTTTGAAGATAACAATATGCAATTCTTCTGTCTTACCATTTTTCAATAAAATACAATAAAAGAAAATGAAACAATTTCAATAGACAGCGCAATGGCACTGAGTAAACTTTCTTATTCCAAAAGGGAAAAAAAAATCAGTGAATAAAAGCGATGTGACCAAAGCAAGCCCCAAAACTAACAGGGCACCCAGTAAGACCTGTAGTTCCATATCCACAACCACAGGGTAAGTTGTGGTGGGATGTGAACTCTAAAACCTGTGCAGCCCCATCCAATGGAATTGTTGATTGCAGCCCTGATGGTCTTTCACCTGGAGTGGTTTGCTCATTGCCTGCAGCTTTACCAAGCAGTTTTACATTACTGACTTCTCCAAATTCCTAAGGTCTCCGCTGCATTTTTATTTCACTCTCACAATTTCATGTGCTGCCCTCCTGGGGGCATACTGCTACCCTTACAGGTCTTCCTCTGAAATCCAGGAGGAAGTCCCTGATCCCGTAACTTACATATTCCCTCCTCTCAAAACCAGCACCACATGAATGACATCAATATTTGCTGCCCAATTTGACAGTACCAGGCCCAATTTATCATTGCTGCAGCAGCCTTTTGTTATCTATATGGGTGAACACACACACACACACACACACACACACACACACACACACTGACACAGTCCTTGGGTACCTGTTTTCTAGGTGTTTCTTCTCCATCAGAGTACCTTGAAGCTTTCTTCTCAAATCCTTTCAGCATTCTTTCAAATTTTATCTTTATCTCTTTATACTATTGAGCCTGGGAGGGGCAGGATTTTGTGATTCCTGAGATGCTCCCAAGACATCTTTACTATTGTACTGATGCCAAGTATTTGCCTTTTTAAAAACACTAGTATTTTCAGCAACCAAGCTCTATTACCTAAAAAATTAGGTAATAATATTGTAGGCAGTCAGGTAAGGCTGGGCCCTCAGCAAAGGCAAGGTTGAAAACTCATTGCAACTGTGTTTAGAGGTACATCTGTTGAGGCCAGGCCTCAGATAAAGATGAATATGACCCGCCTAAAATATGTGATAATATCTGGTCTAACAAACTCTAGATAGACATCAGTTACCTCAGTAGGTGACCAAGACCCTCAGACTCATCCCTCCCTAAAAAGTTCTTTATTCTTTCCATGTGAACTTGCTATGTGACTTGTTTCCCCATTGAATCAATATTACCTAAGTGACTATATTCATAATTTTATTGGTTGATGATGGCCTTAATCCATGTTGTACCCATATGGTTGTGGTTGTGCTGTATAAAACTTTTCCAGAGAAGTAGGGTCCTTAGTAACCCAAGTGGGCTCCACTTACCTCTCAGGAGCTATATCTCTCCACCCAATAAATATTTCCTACTCTCAACCTCTATTTTCCTTGAAACTCATTCTTTGATTTTGGGGACTATGAACTTTGTGTATCAGACATCTACCAGGTTTAGAGGCATACTATTTTCCCTATATTATTTGGATGTCCTGTATCATTCCTATATTAATAAAGCTTTGGCCCATTTTTAGGAGGCTCCAGCATAGATAGGGCATGAAGGAAGAGCCTGGCTGAGGATAACTTCTCAGATCATGGCTTTCAAGAAGCCTGGAGAGAAGGGAGAAGTCAGAAAGGGTGATACACACTTTCAGGTCATGTCGATATTAACCTGCAGCCAACCAGGCCCTGTCTCCTAACAACTAATTTAGCATCTCTTTAGAGGTTGAATATCTAAAGCTCAAGATGTAAACATGTTTTAGTACCTTCTAAAACTTCCAGGGAAACCTCTGTCTCCTTGCCAATTCTGGCTAAGAGGCTCCTTGTATTCTTTGGCCTCTCCCTGTCTGTCTCTGTCTCTCTCCATGCCTCTTCCTTAAGTTTATTTTTTCATATTTCATTTATTAATGCATGTTTGCTTTGGGGAACTGTTACATGTACCTACCACATCTCAATTCCTTTTCTTATCCCCTCCATTTCTTGCCCTGCTTCCCTTTTGCAAAAGTGTTAGTCCCCTGTTTTCTATTATCCATGTTTTACTTAGTTGTTTAACGTATTTATACTTTAGATTTCTCACATAAGTGAATCATAGGTTATTTAAGCATGCATACGTGATTTCATTTAGCATCATGGTTTCTAGGTGCATATATTTTCCTATGAATGACTCTGATCTATCTTTCACAATGGTCCAGTAGTCGTCCAGCTCTTCCTCTATCTTTAAAGCAGGAAATGTGATATTTCAATTTTTTTTCTCTTTTTTTATCCCTGTTTTTCCCATGGAATCTCCTTTGCCTTCTATGACATCTTGTCTTCCTTTTAGAAGGACTTCTGTAATGAGATTGAGTCCCCCTATACAATCCAAGATCCTTACTTTAATTCATTTTCAGGATATATACAGTATAAAATGCATATATATATGTATATATATATATATTTATGTATGTAATTATTTATGTATATATGTGCATATATTTATATAATGTCTATATATTTATATATGTTTATATTAGACATGAAGACATGGCTATCTTTGAAGGGATTTTATTTTACCACACACTCAAAAAGAACCAAGAAACACTACACTTGAGAGTCCACGGGAATCAAAGATAATTATTTACAGAAGTAATACAATCTCACCTGCTTTGGGATTTTTATTGAATGAGTGAAATAGAAGCTCATAATCAAATTATAAACCAGCTGAAGAAAAATATATGTGAGTCAGCAGAAACAACAAATAATAGATTGAATAAAATGAATTATGAGTTGAAGTGATTTAAAATTGTATTTAAAGAAGCTATGCTAAAAAATCACATGAATGTAACTTTCAAAAACAAGTTGGCATATTGGTAGAATGAGCCTACCAATTGGAATAAAGAGTAACATGTTAAGAATTTCAAAAGGAGCATACAAATGAATGTCAAGTCTTTTTATATCCTTTCATTATAGTAAGGATATTTAAATTTATCTAAATCTAAATGTATAAGTTAATTAGATACATAAGCATCCATAATGCTACATCAAAACTCACCTAAGATTTTCTTTCAGACAAGTAAAATCAAGCATAAGAAAGCTATATAAAAATTTGATAGACTGTCTAATGTGGTGTATGGTCTTGTACAGGTTTATGAACAACTTATGACAAAATGGTAAAAATTGAAACATTATTATATAATTTGATATAATTGTTCAAAACAGTCAGAGGACACACTAAATAGTACACAGATAAAATGGTGTTGATCTTACATTTATCTTATAAATGTATTTACTATGCTCAATTCCCCTTTTACTGTTCTTTATTCTCTTTAAAATAAAAAAAATGCTATGAACTGTATACTACTTATGTTTATATAGGAATATTCTCTAAAATAAATATATTAAAATATGAAAAAGCATAAATATCTGTATAACATTTTTATAAATCTCATTGTTACCAAGTCTTTTCAAATTTGTAGTTTTACAGTACTAAGTTACAAAAGTATAATTTTAATATGATAAACATAAAAGCATAAGTACTACTTGTTTTTATCCTAATTTGTATGTAAGTTCATTTTCTATTTCATCAGGAATTAATATGAATTTCTTTATATGTAGCAACAGTAGTGAACCTAATGACAGTTACAAAGCATTTCCAGACAAATAAAAATACAATGATTGATAATAATTTTACTTGAATTTATTATACATCAGTTATTGGGTTTAATTTTGGAGTTATGATTCATAATGAAATGCGGTAATAATTGGGTGTTATTTGTGAAGAATGTACTAGCTAATGAAGCAATTAATCTGTTGCAGTTTAAGTAGTGTTTTCATGCAAAAATAATACAGAACATATTCAGTGTCCAAAGAAACTGTGAATTATAAATGATCAAATTGCCAACTCACAGCGAGATGTTCAATCATTCAGATTGAAACAGTGATTCTTTAAAAGCTTCTTGAAAAGCAGCAAAAGAAGTTGAAGCCTAAAAGATAAAAATTGCTGATACATTAATAAGAAGACTGAGTGATATGTACCTTTAAATGGAAAGCAAATCTATGATACAAGAAATAGTTATTACATCATAACTTCATGCATTGAGAAACCAGTGAACTATATGAAATACCAACTCAGAATATCTAAATCCATGCAAATATTTTGTACTTGAGATTACAAAGCATTTTATTATTAAAGCAATAGTTATTTGACTGTGATAGTAATAGGACAGATTTCTCGTTTTTTTTTTTTGTAATTTTACTATCAACAGAAAAAAGTAACTCTAAATGACATAACGCTGAAGTGGAGCAATCCTCCTAATCTGTGGGCTGTACATTCTATGACCCCTTGTGGGAGTTTCAGACTGCAGATTGCACCAAATCCTGTATAGGCTATGTTTTTCCTATAGATAAAGTATATTTCATAAACTGGGCACAGTAAAAGATTAGATGAAGACAGGAAATCAAAGAATTATAACAAAATACCCTCCTAAGAGCTAAATTCATGTGGTCATTTTCTTCCATTTATTACCATTGAAGTGCATTTGACTGCAGGTAAATGAAACCATGGATAAGCGAAGATCCTGTACTGTTCTAATGACACAACTTTGGAGCAGGAACATACTACAGAAACATTATGATTTAAGATACCTCTTGTTATCAGTTTCTCTTGTTGCATAATAAATCATCCCCCAAATTGACAGTGACTTCAAAATCAGACATTTCTTTTTCTCACCATTTTCCTAGGCAGCAAGGTGGCCCATCTTGGCATGTTGCTCTTGGGATCATTCATCAGATTTCAGAATCTATCAGGCCACAAACATTGATGACTCAGATGAGCTAAAAGGTCAGCTTGGCCCATGGTGTTTGCAGACCTTGGTTCCTCACTATGGACAGATTGGCCAGGTCCTTGCCCTGTTGGGGTCTTCATAGTGCTGTTGGTAGCATGGCAGCTCCTTGAATAAGTCTTTCAGGAAAAAGAGAGCACGCTCTCAGAACAGCCTTAGAATTTTATTTCAAAGTGACACACTGTCAGATCTGTCCCCATGCTCTTGGTTACATACATTTGCCCTTGCAAAGTGAGGAAGGAAACTAGGCCTATGTCACCCTGCAGCCTGGCCACCACGTCCAGATTAAGAAGCTTGTGCTACATGCGAATCAGCACCTTGCTTCCTTGGTTGAGGAAGATTTGATACAAAACAATGAAACAAAGTCTCAGTTACACTCAATAATATAATAGTGATTTGGTGAAACCTGAAAATTATGGGACTTTTTTTGCAAGGAATATATCAGAGTAGTTTCATCATAGCATTCTAATATGTTTTGAACAGGCAAACTTTATTTTTCACTTAAGTATTTTTAGTGATTGTGTCATTTCCATGCAAGGAAAACATATGTGATAGAAGACCAAAAATAATAATTAGAAACTTGAAGGTCCAAAATGAAGATTATACATTGTTATGTTGTGCTCTAATCTAAAAAAATAAGCAGTGATGTATTGCACAACTTTGAAAACTTATGAACTAAACACCTTAGAAATCTGATACACTATTTTGAATTTTATTTGCAGCAAGACCCATGCACAAAAGTTTATGAAAAAAATCCATTTAAGCAAAAGGCAGTTTATATTTACCTCTAATTATAAGACAAATTTTTGGAACTATTTACTGATGAATGATCAGAGATAAACTGTAGAATTAACATCGTTTGGCATTTTTTTGGATGAAAGTTTAAAAGAACACCAAGATCACTGAAATCACTCTAAAGTTCATCTATTCCTATCATTCTATCTCTGTAAGACTGGTTCTCTACTATGAACTTTATTAAAACAAAACACTGAAGACGTTTGATATATATTATTTTCTGTGAGTAGCACTATTCTCAATAAAACCTATATTAAATAAGTTAAAAAGTGAATTCACTTATTAATATTTGATGCTAATATTGTTTCTGCAAGAATTTACTGCAAAAGGTCATTTTATCTCTCATAAATTTTTCATTTAACAACTGTAGAATGAAAAATAGTATGTGTATATTTCATATTAACTGACCCCTCATATGTACAATGAACTATATATTCAGATATTTATTTCCTTATATTATGTTTTCGATTATGTTAAAATATATATGCTTATTGAGTCTAAAAAGTTAAAAAATTGGACTCAAAACAGATTTTAATCACTTACTTATCTATTCATTGGAATTTTATTTTAAAGTTTGGATTCTGATGAATAAGTCTTTTTAAAAAAAGTATCATAGACAACTGTTATAAAAAACAACAGCTTTTAATCTCAGTTACAAGTACTTCATGTGAGGCCTCAGAGCTCTAATCCATTCAGAATTTAAACACATAGAAACACTGTTGTAGGCATTGTGGGGTAGGAATAAAAAAAAACGTTCAGACTGCCTGGCACGGTGACCCACGCATGTCATCCAAGCGTCCTGGGAGGTTGAGATGGAAGAGTTGTAAGACTCAGCCTGGCCTGGGCAACATAGCAGCTAAGCAAGACCCTGTCTCTAAGTGAGTGAAAGAATGAATGAATAAGTGAATAGTCCAGGGATATAGCTCAGCGAGAAGGCCATGGTTTGAATTCTCAGTTCACATCACCCAAAAAATACACAAAAGCCTTTCAGATTATGAAGATGAATTACAGAGGTATTTCAGTTTTTCCCCTTTAAGAATGTGAAGAAAAACAGAGAAAATGAGAAGAAGTTAAAAGAGCACATTTAATTTTCTCTTACAGTTTCATAATGACTTTGTCAATGAGGTAACATCGAACTTGCTTCTTTAGAAGAAAAGATACAGATTATATTTGATTGCATCAGCATAGATTTCCTTCCCATATAAATCACTTAGGGGGCTACTTGTATAATAATTGGTTCTTCCCTATAATGCTGAAATGCGTATTTGTTTAGCACCAGTGAAAATAATAGCACTAATGTACTTTTGAATTTAGCTGAAGAGATGTATAAAACACTCAAATTATCTGAGGAAGCTCATTAAGTTTTTCTTTTGATGATAATCTTATATATTTTCTTATATAAAATTACACTTAATTAAAAACCATCCATGTGAATAATTATTACAATATTTTGAAAGCCTATTATGTGTTTTTTAATACATATTCAAATTCACACATATCACATTTTCTTCCTGTACTATCTCTAATTTACACAGAGATCCTGAGAATAGACATTTCATCTTGCAAATGAAAAAATTTAGGCTAAATGTTAAATAATATAGTCAAAGCCACCAGACAGACTGATGTTGCAAAGAATTCCCAACTGATTGCAAAGACCATGGCCCTTCTACTGTACTATTTTGTCACAAGATTCTTCTCTCACTTTTTTCAAAAGTAGCTTTTTTTTTTGTTTAATATACTCACACTTTAAAAAGATTCTATTTTGGAAATAGTAAATAAAAATCTTGACTTCAACTTGGTTATTTAGTGGTGTGTGTGTGTGTGTGTCTGTGTGTGTGTGTGTCTGATTTCCTTTCATTGAAACTCTTATCACGCTGGCTTTTTAAAAAATGAAATTTACTACAACAATCAGATCAATATTTATTAATTGTATAATTTACTTTTCTATCATTTTGAAACAAAATGGCAATTATAGAAACTGTTCAAGAAGAAATGTATTCCAAGTGCAGTAACTGATCGAAATGAAATATCATCTTTTGATGGTTGCAAAGATTTGTAACGTTTTGCCTTAATACAGCTCCTAAACAATTAGTGAAATAATCCTAGTTTCTATTCCTTATATATCTGCGTCTATATATCTAATTTATATCTGTGTCTATATTTGATTTTTTTTCCTATGAGGTGTGGAATCACTTATGATTTATTTAAAACATTTTCCCTTGTCTCCAGAGCCATGTGATATTTTTCTGCAGATTTCTTCTTTCTTCTTTTTCCATACTTACTAGAAGACAGCAAATGAGAAAAGAGCTCTGACTGCCGCTCAGTAAGACACAGTGAGCAGCACTGTCACTGCTGATCCTTTATTTAGACTCCGCTCATCTGAGTTACAATCTTCTCTTGGGAGATCAGGGCCCACATGTAGTTCTACCTGCTCCATTTAGCTAAAAATGCTCTACCTAATGGAATCATTAAAGATTTAGTGTGACTAATATAAAATATTTCATTAATAGTTTGATGGGTATTTTAGGTTGAACTGACAATATTTTGAACCTGTAGGTTAAATCTAAATTATTGAAAATACTTTCCCTTCTTTCATTTGATTTTCCTAACTGCCTACTAGAAAAAAATTAAAATTACCTGTGTCTCTCTATATTTAAGAGGGCTGTTGTATGATGTTTCTCTGGCTTTGAGTTTTTCTCTTCACTCATGCTGTTGTTGAACTGGCAAAGGAGCATATCAAAATGCATTGTCATCCAGATATTTGAAGCAATGGACAGAGTAGTTCGAGAGAGATATTTAAACCAGAGTATAATAGAAGCATGTTGCCTGAGACAGTTGTGTGAATGACTCAGTAGTCCTTAAAAAAAGTCAAGAATGGATAATTACTAATAATTGCCATTTAGTCCTTAAAAACAGTTACATATGGGTAATTACTAATAATTGGCATCACATATGTGGATAAAGGAAGATGAGGTTCTGCAGTCAGTGGAATTCCCTTTAGAAAGCGCTGCCTTCACTCTCTCCCCAGCATCCGTTCCGAATACACCTCGGTGATAAATGGCCTTTATAAACTAGAACCCTCAGCTGTAGTAAAAAAGAAGAGTAGTTGACTAATATTTTGAAAAATGTTTAGTTATGATTGTGTATAATCTTTTCATTTCCTACTTTTAAGTAATCTGTCTTCTGTAAAATGAAATAGCTACATAATTTCTAAGTCACAAATATAAATAAATTATAAATAAAAGGATATAAACTTGTTAAACAATATAAACTTTGTTAAAACTGCCTTTTAAATTCAATTTAAGGAGAGATGAGAGATACATTTAAATTCACGAATATATTGTTTGGTGGAATGTGTACATGCAGGTATATATAGATGTAACAACTCTTTCTTTATATAAAACAGAACATCAGATAGTACTTTTTTTAAAAAAATACATATTTTACTTCACTTAAAAATTATCATCAGTTGGGGCTAGGAGAATAACTGACTAGCACAGTATGCCTAGCACATGTGAGGTTCTGGGTTCCACTCTCAACATCATGAATAATCAAGAAAAAAAAATGACATGACCATACGATCCAGCAATTGCTGTAGTGGACGTCTATCCCAAAGAAGTCAAAACTTGTATTTACTCAAAAAACAAATCACGACTTGGGCAACCATGAGGAAATCAGTATGGAGATTCCTCAAAAAACTAGAACTAGAGGTCCCATCTGACCCACCTTTTCCCTTTATATGGATCTTCCCAAAAGAATTAAAAGTATACCACAATAACATATGCACTGCCATGTATATGGTGGCACATTCTATAATAGCCAAATTTTGGAAACAGCTCCAATGGCCAACTACTGAGTAATAGGTAAGGAATATGTGGGGGTTTTTATACGGTGGAGTACTGTTCTGCCATAAAGAAGGATAAACTTGAGACATTTCTATGTAAATGGATGCACTTGGGACAATAATTGTTAAGTGAAATAAATCAGACACATGTATAAATACTCCATCGTTTCTCTGGTGTAAGAAACAAAGTGTAAATAAGGACCAAATGCATATTAGTTATTGCAAAATAGGGAGAAAATGTTCAAAGGGGAAGGGGATAAAAAGGAGGGAAGGAGGGTACAGGGATTTAGCTCAGAGGCACAAGCACCTGCATTACGAGCGCCTGCTTGTGAGTTCGATCCCCGGTACAAAAAAAAAAAAGAAAAAAAAAAAGGGAAGGGAAGGAAAAAATTAATGGGAACTTGTAGGCTTTTCTAAATGGGAAGGAGAGAAGAGACTAAAGGGAGGGGGAAGGGAATGGTTAAAAAGAATCAAGTCATATCACACACAGGTACAAATTCTCTATGATGATGTAATCATATATGTATCTAAAATGTACCAATAAAACCTGATTTAAAAAACAGCTGGGGATTTAGCTCAGTGGCTCAAGCACTGCCTGGCAAGTGTGAGGTTAAGTTTGATCCTCGGTACCAAAACAACAACAACAAAGTTATCATCAGTGTGCAGCGATTCTAGCAGATTTTAGGAAATATATTACAAAAACTAAAATAAATATATTACAAAAACTAAATCGAAAGCATCAGAAATAGCCGCTGAGCAGAAAGACAGGATATGGCATTTAATCTCGGAGAACCACATTTTCTTCCTTCAGAAAACACAAAAGTAAAAGGAGAAAATAAGCAGAATCTGAAACACCGACTTCAGTATTTTCTGTGCACATAATACCATGGCAGAAAAGTAAGGAATTTATGTATTTAAAAGAGGCAATTGTTGTCGGGATTCATAGGGAAGATTTCTTTTTTTCCAGTAAAACATACATAACAGTGACTTATGAAAATTGATTTATCAGCACATTATGAAGATGTATATTTTCTATTGCTATCACAAACCATGTCACCAATGTGTACTTAAATCTAGTTGAATAGATTTAAAATATGCTTTCAAAATACCTATGTGAACTTTGTTTAGTTGCACTGGTTTTCCATGTTATCTATATCTTCCACAAATACATATTTGAATGGATATTATATCACCTTTTCACAGATGATAATATTGAGGCACAAGACTAGTTTACTTGCCAAAAAAAGTTGGATCTAGTTTTATGGAGAATAATACACAGGTCTGATTCCAAATATTCTCTTGCTAATATATTATTTTATTATTTAAATATATTTCTGTGAAAGGAAAATGTGTGTAATAGGGAAAAAAATCAATCTTTTCTAAATGAAAACTTTCTACTAGGTTCTACATTAAAAAGATCCTAGGGGCCAGGGATATAGCTCAGTGGCACAAATGCCTGCCTGGAAAGTGCAAAGTCCTGAGTTTGATTCCTGATATCATAAAACAGGACAAATAAAAAGAGCCTGAAGTTTAATTATTTGGCATTTTGTGTGTTTATTGTATTGTGATTATTAAGGAATCAAACTGAGCTTTTGAAAATTTAGAATATAAAACAAGTAAAATGTGTTGAACACTTTATTAACTTAGACATTTATATTTGTATCTGCTATAAAAATTACAGTCGATAAAGCTTATGGAAATATATTTCCAGGAAGTTGTAACAAGAATTAATGAAATATATTCCCTGGGTTGGAGATACAGTGTTGTTCTAAATTATGTAGCCTTTTCCAAAAAGGTAAAATGATTCTCGTAAAGTGATTCTGCTTGACCTATACATTCTATTTATGTGGATGATTTACTTAGTTTATAAATAAACTTATAATTGCTTTTAGCTATTATTCATTGATTTGCCTGTGGAATATGTAGTGTATTTCTATTTGGTAGGTGAGTCACATAATAGTTCTCTACCTGAATGTCCATTTCTAATTTTTAACATTCAGTGTAACATTCTTGTGAGGAGCTTTCAAGGTAGTCTATAAACACCACATGAAGTCTCCACAGTGCTCAATGCTTTCACAGGGGTTGCTCCATGGCATACGTGATAAAAATCAAGGTCTCTAATTTAGTTTGTTATTTATTTTATCATTTGTTTTTTGCTTAGTTTTCTGAGTTTTTTTTTCTTCTTCTTCTAATCAATCCTTCCCTCACCCTTTATGCTTCATCAGCACTTAATTCCAAGCCAGGGTGTTTCTGGTTTTGATTTGCTTTGGTTATTTATTCTCATTCTTTCATTACATAGATTTATTTTTGACTATGAATAAAATACTCTGCTTTATTTAGAGTTTTAAAAATTCATATATTTCTTATGCTCCAGCAAACTCATTATTTACTGAAGGAAAGGCCTTTCAAAGAAAACAAAACACCATAATATAACAGAGCATCATTTAAGCATTGTGGAAGAAATATATTTCTTTAATAGCTTGACTGTCTCCTCTCCACACTTTTTCCTGCATCACTGTTATCAAATTAGGTTATTAACAATATAAGCACCTGCCTTGCTATGAAATGCATTAGGAGCTAATGGGAGTATTCACACAAAAGACAGAGGCAATTTCTCTCAGTGACTATACGAGATATCTGGAGATAAATAAACCAGTAAACATTGACTCAGTGCAGAGATCAGCATGCTTTTTTCTGTAAAAGGCCATGTTATACACATTTCTGGCTTTTATGCACAGATGTGGTTGTAGTTGTTCAACTGAATAGGTCTGAAGCAGATACATACATTATATACATTATTGGGAAATATTTGTGCCAATAAAACTTTATTTACAAAAATAAGTGACTGTTGTATTTGGTTTGGGTATGAAAGTATGCCCACTCTTGACTTAAATTTTAAATTATGTTAAAAAAATCCAAAGAATAGCATAAAATATTAGTTCAGTAAACATTCTATGATAGAAATTTCATTCTGAGTTAGGTTTAGTAAGAAAAGTATATCTAATTCAACTAGTTACTAAACTGATATTTCCAGAAAACGACCAAACCAGACATTCTGGACAGAGTGCATTGACAAGACTAAAGGCTTACAGGCAAACATATGCAAACGACAGGTAGACTTTCAAAGATAAATTATATATGAACAATTACCAGAATTAAATAGAACCAAATGGCTCAGAGATAGACATCTCTGAGAAAGAATTAGCTTGCACAATTTTATGGCGGCTGACAATCCCAAGACTGACATTTGGCAGACTATAGACCCAGATAATCTTATGCCATAGTTCTGCTGTGAAAGCTATCAAGTGTGAGGCTACAGAGGAGTTGATATTTTAGTTCTGGTCAGAGAATAAAATGAAAAAAATGTCTTACCAGTCTGTCAGGTAGGCAGGAGGACATTCCTCTCACTTAGAGGAAGGCCAGGCTGTTGGTTTTTTTTTTTTTTTTTTTTTGGCCCACATTAGGGCAGGTAGTTTCCTCAAACTATCAATTTAAATGTTAAATCCATTGATAAATACTAGAAGCACCCACAATAATGTGTGACCAAATATATCCAGGTGTCATGGCCCTGTGTACTTGACCTGTAAAATCAATCTTCACCTCTAGCAAGGTGTTCCTAAGACCAGTTCATGTAACAGAGCCATGAAAATTTAATCACTTCTTACAAAGCAACATTTTCCCCTCACACACGCTCCCATTCCAGTTTACCTAGTGGGTACAACAAATTTAACATTACAAGTAAAAGTCATTCAACATCATTTTTAAAAGATTAATGAACTCAAACTTTGTTTTGCTGTTTCATTATATTTCCTTTTCTACACACACACTGCATAATCCACTTACCAAAAATCACAAGTCCATGTAAAATGTACCATCTCCCTTCTTTTTATTTTTCTTTTTTTTTTTGTGATAATTTCTCACTACATATTTCAAGCAGGCCTTTATTTCACTATGTAGCCTAAACTGACCTGAACTCAAAGGAATCCTCCTGCCTCAGCCTCCTGATTTCTGGGATTATAGGTGTGTGCTACCATGCCCAGGTTCATATCTTTTTTATAGTACAGAGATCATGTTGCTTTATTGCATGTGGCTTGTGTAAAGTGATGTGTGGAGAGATTACACATTTAATTTTAATTTGTTTAGTATTTCATTAGCAACATGCATTAATAGAAACTTTCTTACAATAAAGGCTTCATCTTAAAGTGTTTTGCTTAAATTTAATAAATAACTTGTGATCCATCTTCTGTTAATCTTTACCACAAAGAGTTACTATATATATATATATATATATTTACAACAAGTGTCAGCATCTATCACAGATTTGCTAGAAATTAGTATCTATCAGTGTCAAGTACAGTTTGGTTCACATAAGTGAATCTCTGCCCCAATCACAGCCGTGCAGTGGTACCAGAGAGGTAAATATGCGTATCAGCGTGTAGAACAAATGTTACTTTGACAGAAGCCTCTTAGCATGACATAAACCTGTGCAACTGAAGTTATCTTGATATATCTTCTGGAAATATAACTATTGTTGGCCTACAAATTTCTTTAATTCATACATTTGCAGGTATATATTTATAAAAATGACTTGCATGGTTTCTTTTATATAAGGAACCCAAAATATAAATAGAGAACAAAGTGAAAGATATGTAATGAGACATAGGAAACTAGATCTTTTGCAATAGAGAAGGGAACCAAGAGATGAAGGAAGAGGGAAGGATAAAAAGAATTAAGATGAATTATATACATGTACTGAGACTCCACGTAGAATGTAACCATTATGCAGTACCGCCATGTGGTATCAAAAATAATAAAAATGACGGAGATTTATCTCCAACAATTGTTTCTCTGAAAAAAGAGATACAGTGGAGTTTGACCAAACAAATTTCCTTGATAAGATTTTTTTTATAACAAAATGGAAGTAGATGGAAGTAGCTTCAGAGTCATCAGTTTCTGATGCACTTATAAATACATCAAATGGTAGTCTCAGTAGGGAGAAAATATCATTTTTTTCTTTTTCTTTCCTACTCTTTAAACCTTCTGAAGCTATCCTTTGAGTAATATGGAATTTTAAAAAGAAAAGTGTGGTTTGCTATTGAGATTTTCTGTTAGCATTCAGCCTATATAGTTGTATTTGATACTTTTCTTTTTCTTCTGGAAATAGCAGTAAATTTGTGCGTGAGTGACATTTCAGAAATTCCATTTTGGACCATGACTTACATTCTGTATAACGTGATAAATAGTGGTTTGCTTTTAAAACCTGTGTGTGTGTGTGTGTGTGTGTGTGTGTGTGTGTTCCCTGTACAAACCCTGTAGATAGTGAAGTCATTATTCAAAGTAGTTTGCAACATTTATTTCTCCTGCTGGATGTTCCTATGTTAGTTATGGTCACGACAAATGGCCTCTGAGTTTTCAGGTAACTATGATGTATTTTATTAAAATCATACTGTTCAACATATTGTATATGTTTTTTTTCTCTGTGCTTTGTGTATTACAGAGAAAAATATGGAATCGAGAATTAAGATGTCACATTTCAACTTAGGATCTGATTATGTCTGAAAATGAATCTTATACATTGCTGCTTAGGATTTATCTTTGCTATAAATTTTAGTAGAAAAAAAATTTTCCCTCTAAGTTTACTATTAATCATGTCTTAACTCTTCCATTCTATCCTTTGTTTTTCAAACCTTCTTCATGTATTTCTCTTATCATTTCTCTCTGCCTTTCCTATTTTTTTTTTGTCTGTGCTCCATTTAAAGATATGTGAGAAAAATATCAGTGTCAAGGATAGCACAGATTTTATCACTTGCAGTAAATAATGTAGCACCCTACTGAGATACGTAAGTTAATTGTCTAGTGTAAAATGAAGATGAAAATGAAATTGCAACTTTTCAAAGGTAGGAAGCGAACCAAAAGTGTTTCTGTGAACAAAGGGCCATACGCGGGGGAGGTAGTGGCTTAGTCCGAGCTCCACCTGGATGCTGTTTTAGATAATTTTAGGGAGAATATGGAAATGGAACTTTTTTGGGGGGTCTTCACAGTGTCTAACCCTAAACTAAGAAATGGGATTTCTTGGTTCCCATATGTTCGTTTCTCGGGGTTGCCATAAAATCCTCAGACCAGCTGGGCAGCTTGCTGTGACAGGCTCATAGTCTCCCACAGCTCTACCTAACGGATGCCTGTAATCATGGCATTGGCCACTTTGCTTTTTTCCTGGGGTCCTGAAGCAAGATTTAGTCCAAGCCTCTTCCCTAGCTTCTGGTAGCTTCCAGTCACTACACACATACATGACTTGGAACTGTAACCACACAATTTCTGGGTTGTCTTCTATCTTAACCTGACCTTGATTTCTGTGTCGTGTTTCTCCTGTCTTCTGGAATGCCTGGCATTTTATTTAGGACTTGCTTGAATCCAGAAAGTTCTCACCTCAAGATACCTCATGCAGTTACATATGCAAAACCCTTTACCAAAAAAAAAAAAAAAATTACTTTCATAGAATCCGGGTGGGTTGGTGTTTTGGAGGGTCTCAGTTCAGCTCACCATATTCTACTACATTTTCTTCTTTAATATTCTCTGTCACTCTCATTTGTTCTTTCTCATCACACAAGTTTTTGATGTACAGAGGTGATTTCAGTTTTGAAGCCAGTGATTATTCATGCCAAATTTTACTTCCCACTAGTAGAGCCAGGCTAACATTTTCAAGGTTCATTTACTATCTCCCCTATAGTTCAAACATTGATAATTTGAATTTTGCCCCTTAGGTCACCTCCTTAAGACATTAAAACTTTTGCTGCTCTGGTTGTTGCATTTATTAATGTTCGATTTACACTGGTCATCATTTTATTATAACTTATTTCCACTGTTCCTCAAATTAACCTTGATCATAAATGCTTTAACCTATCCAAAGGTTCAAATAGATTGAAAATAGCTTCCATTATATATCACCAATAAATTTCAATGGCAATCAAATTCAGTAATTGTTTATAGAACTTGTAATATATGCAAAGCCAAGTGTGTGCTGCTTGTCAAACTGTCATCCAGAGATTTTCTGATTTAAAATAAACTCACTGAAGGAGTTTGTTGAACCAGTAATTTACAGGGACAACTCCACACCTGTAGTTTGAGTTCAGAACGAATACCTAAAAATAAATAAAAATATAAACTTTCTATTTTGTATTTTTAATGCACTATGTATTTAGGCTTCATTGCATTTTCAAATAAGTTATATAACATGCCATGTTTATTTAGAATTTTGTTGGTAACAAGAACCAAGTCATATTCATCTCCGCATCATATAACTGTAACTGCATTACTCACCTTTGCAGCCTACATGGAATATGAATCCATAGTTAGGATCTGGACCACCTTCCATAGAAGGATACATGTAAAATGTGCTACTGTGAAATTCATAATGATCAGGATACTGTATCTACAATCACATTGCTTGAACTTGAGTACCAGATCTATTGCTTTCTTCTACGGAATTAGAAAAGCATGTCCCTAGTATTGAAAAGAAATTACAAGACTCATTTTGAAGATTGTTACAAGGAATATGTATGTAATCTACATAAAAGAATTTTATTAAATTTTTAGTCAGTTGATAGCCCATACATACAATTAAATATAAATAATCATTCACTTCATATTTGTGGATTCTTCTATGTGGTGAACATTAGGTGTTGTTTTCTAGAAGCAATATCAATAATAGAATACATATCATTAGCATTTGTTTTCCCCTTAATATATACTAAAAACTAAGCCAGGCTTTATACCCATTATTTCTTGCCTTCATAAAATACCTATGAAGAAGAGGCTGAGAATCACTAGATTGCTAAAGGTTACTATTAGTGAAGTGATTTATGAAATATTTGGATCTGATCTTCATCTGTCCAAAACCTATATATCTTACTAAATGCCTCAAATTCAAAGTCTATGTGAGATGTTACAATTCCTTTGTTTTCTACCTGGCATCATCTTGATTAACTTACATTTGAGATGCACCTATAGTATTAGGAGGACATTTACTAGAGTATTCTAAGGAGAAAGCTTGTGGGTATAATATGCAATAGTGTAGAAAGGGCCACAAGGGAAATAACAAAGAATATGCAGGTGGTTAGGTCACAACTTGCAAGCATAAATGTGACAGACAGCCTTAAAATGAGGTTCCAGAGAGCTGTTTTTTCCCCCTCTGTCACTTGAGGATGGAGTGAGAATGTAGCATCCGTGATCCAGGAAGAGTCTTCCCCAGACATAGAAACTGCCAGCATCTTTATCTTGGACATTCTACTCTCCAGGATAGCAAAAAACAAATGTACCCTCCTGATTAGCTCCTACTGTGATTTCATTATAGCAGTGTGGGTTGAATTAGCTGCAAATTTAATATTGGTACAGCAGGACACCAAGGACTTGACTATTTTGACTTATAAATTAGCAGTCTTCCCTCAGTCACTCATAACTTATTCTTCCTCCAGGCTACATGTAATGTCACTGTAGTTTTTCAGTACTGTATGCATGGTTAACCCCTTATATACTTCCTCTTAAATAGAATGATATCATGACTGAGGTCAGACAAGAGTCAGTTTTTAATACCTCAAATAATGAATTATCCTGGAACATTCATTCATGCTGGAATATGTTCATTCATCCTGTAAAATATTTATTTAGAAGCCTCTTTATCTGAAGCAGCCTGTAATAAAGCAGATACATTTCTGATCTTCATGAAACTTAAAACCTACTGAAGAAGACATACTATAATGAAATAAGCACGTAGTAAAAATGAGAAAAAAAAATACATAACTGTTAAACATGACAAAGTCTAGGCACATGATATTTCAACAGCACAAAATGTGAGGATCTGGACTTGCTGGACCCTATTTCCACTCATAGGCCACAAAAGAAGAAGCAAAAAATATTCCATAAATCACAGGTCAATACAGGTGATGGCGAAGAGGCTAATACAGCCAGAATACAGTCAGTGAGGGATCTGTGTGCAAAATGATGTGAGAGAGACAGTTAACAGCCAGACACTGCCTGGCTTACTATTATGTTGTGTCCTGCTCCACTGTGTTAAACAGCTTTGTCCTTATGTGTAGAAAGGGAAGACAGAGCCGCTAAGCAGGAAGCGAAAGTTATAGACACGAGAAGTGGAGAGATTGCTGTGCTTATATTTAAAAAATCAGATTAGGAAAAGCAAATGCTAACCTTGAAAGCAAGTGACAAAAGGGGAGGGAGGAGTGAGACTTGTTCAGATGGCAAATCCACAAGCAGCACTGAAACAATCTACATGAAGCCTGAAACAAAGGGAGGGACTAAGGGGGACATTACAGCTTTTGCCTTCTTGTGACTGGAGATGGCATTTGCTGGTGTGATGAAAATAAGGGCAGATTTCTGGTGAAGATAAAGAATTTAGCTCTCTTTATTAAGAGTATTGATTTTAAGGGTGCATTTTAAGATGTGTAGTTGCTTGCTATACATTTAGGTATAACTCAGATTTTGGTTTTTTTCCCTTTCTATCTTACAAGCAATAAGTAGTAATCATAACCCTTCTAATATTTGATGAAATTTTCCTTACCATACAGTGGAATAGTTGTACAAACTTTCTTATCAGAAAGTGCATTATCACTTTCTTCAAACGACTGAGAAGCATGCTTATAATAACAACTTAAGACTCAATTTTAACTTAAAAAAGACATTTGATGACTTAGGTGACTAAAAATATTTATAGGTAGGGCAGGCTCCTAGCACAATTTGGTCAGTGCTCTAGCTCTGTGTTCTTAAGATGTTAACATAGCTGTGTTTTGACTTTAGACTTGGGCTGATATTCTTCATGGCAGAAAGAGCCACAGTCACTTTGAGATGAGCATCTGTACACCATGCTACTCAAAACAACAAATGGTCATTTCAATTGCAAAATTTCTAACGGGTGTTCTGAGACTAACTCTAAATTTGAGAGCACATATGTCCCTTTAGGATCTAACAGTAGAACCAGCTTGCCCATAACCTATGCAAATTCCTGTTGTATCTTGGGATTTTGAAGAAGATGAAATGGATGTTAGTGAAACAAAAGACAGCTACTCTCAGTGATCTTTCTAAGCAGATAAGTAGCCATGCACACATTAACACATGACTTTTCCAATATTCTACTGGATTTTTCACTTTTTTCTTCAAATGAGTTAACAAATTTGTTACTGAATTGTACAATTGAGCTCTAATCTTGGTGCACTCCTCTTCACCCCAGGTATAATTCCTTGCCTATGGTAGGATAATGTATAAATTCTAATGTATAAATTCCAGTAAAATTACATCTCCAAAAAGGGGCAGTTGGAAAGGAGAAACAGTGCTCACTTGTTAGACAACAGCAACAAAGTCTGCCTTATAGGAGAAGTGAGTTAAATGTCTGAGCCCCAGCTTTGCTCTTCAGGAAGGACTTTCCTGTAGATTTTATTTTCCTCTCAAATGCATTGCCTTTTTGGGAGGTTGCCTTTTAAAGTTAAAATGTAACCCATTTTCATTAATGAAAATTATTCATGGGCTTAGACACTGGCCTGTAGTTTAACCATTGGGATTCAGGCTCAAGGTTTCACTGTCAAGACAATATGCTAAAATATTTAGTAGGCATTGAGTGTGTTGTGATCGCAAAAACAAAACAACAAAAACAAGAAACAGGAAGGCTGACAAGGCTGTCAGCTCTTTTACTTTTCTCCCTCATTGCTGAGAAAAACATATCTGACACTCAAAATTAAGAGGAAAAGTTTATTTAGCTCACAGTTTGTGGAGGTTTCAGTCTATAATCAGCTGGCTTCAAGGCAGAGTGACACACGGCAGAGAGACAACAGTTCAAGAAGGCAGAAGACAGCAAAAGCAGCAAGAGCAAAAGTAGGGAATGAGGTTTTGTTTTCCTCCTTTATGTTGTAAGCAGGTTACCACCACCCCCACCTGTGAGGGTGGGAGTAGCACTAACTGTTTCCCTAACCTCCTCTTGGGCAGGATGAGGGGGGCAAGGAGAGTGAGGACCCAGGCCCCCTGCTGAATTGCTTCATTAAGCTACTAAACTCCTTCCATTGTCACATGTATCAACCATTACAGAGCATACCCAGAATTTAATTTAGATGTTGAGACTGGTGGTACTATGAATACATATACCATAAGGTACGGGAAAGTTTATTATTTGTTGGAGATGTTCCGAGAAGAGTGGGGCAATCTTTCCTTCAGTGGCTCACAGGAGCAAAGGAAGAGAATGCTAACGTGGTGAGGGACACAGACGGACACTCTTTTAACTATCCAGTGGTTTCCAAGGAGGAAGAAACCACTTTCTCATCAGTTTGTTCAGAATTTGAGCACAAGAAAATCGACTCGAAAGATATATTGGCTAAGCAGCAAAAAAAAAAAAAAAAAAAAAAGCACTCAAACCGTTTACTTAGAAAAATTTTAACTATTTCTAATAATTTTCATATATTGGAGGACATAAAATTCTCTGTTGCCTGTATCTGTGAGGATAATAAGCTTGAAATTTTCTATCCCCCTTTACTGTGTGTGCTAACATTCAAATTAAATGTAAACTGGTAAACTGACCAACATGGGCCTAAGAAATAAGGTAAGGGAAATTGCCTTCAGCTCAGCCTGCTTCCCAGCCTTTTCCCACAGAAAATAATTGTTGCTTTAGCAAAAAGAGATAGTTTTCCTGAATTTGTCAGGGAGACTTTGGGTGCCACACCATTCCTGTGTCATGATTTTAACTTAACTGCTTTTTCCAACTTAATGTTAGGATTTGCGGTAGAAAATATATTAAATCTTTCAAATGCTTGTGTCTCTTCAGCATGGATTTCAGGGCACAGGCTTCTTGGAGCCAAGCTGTTCATCTTCACTGCTTTTCTCAGAACACTTTCAAAGCTGCTTTTCTATGTGCAGAACAAACTTTATTTAGCTACTAGAAATGGCAAACAAGTAACATCATTCTGAGTTTTTTGGGCTGACCCCTAATGCTGCAGCCTTTCTAAGCAAAGATCAATGTCCAAACAGACTGTGACATTTTTCTGGTATGTTCTGAGGTCTCTCCTTTGAAAGTAGTGTTAAGCCAAGGTAGCCTCTTTCCCAGAGAGCTCTAATGGAAGTGAGGTTCAAGTGTGTGCTGCATGAGACATGTTAACCTAGTGAAACCAGAATGAATGAAGTAGAAAAAGTGTATTACTTGGGGGCCCCATAGAGGTTAGTTAGTGGTGGCTCTTAGAAGGTGGGGAGTCCAAAGGTGACAGGGAACCCAAACAGAATGGGAGAACCAGCCAAACTATATTTTTCTTAAGGTCCACAGACATCTCTTTGGCTTCCCCATGGAGTGTGGACTGATATTTAAGAAAATACTTGAGAAAGAAGGAACTTATTGTTGTGACTCTCATGTTCAACATTTGGTGTTATCCAGGTTAGCAGCTGTAGGATATGTTGGGTTCTGGGTCAGTAACCTGAGGAACAAGTAGATTATTAGATTGCAAACAATCTCCTGGGGAGGGAAAATTTTAACTAAGCAAGTGAATGCCTGGGTTTCAAACAAATTATGTTAGATGTAACCATTGGTATTGATGCAGCAATTATAATAAACCAATTTATGATAAAACATTAGGCTACAAACTAATAACTTTCAATAAGATAGATCAATCATCATCAATAATTTAGAGTAGAGAATTTAATACTTTGTATTTTAAGATAGTCCTCGTATATCATTCTCCTTTCCAAGTATTAATTACATAAAATGATAGTTTTGCTTTTAAAAAAAGCCCAATTCAAACCAAATTCAACTACAAAGCTGTTTTTATTGTCATAAGGAACCGGAGGAGTTTATGGGTAGGGCCAGCATCACATGTCTGGACTTCAGCTCCATTTTCTGCTCTCCAGTTTCTCCCCAGGGTTGTGGTTCTCCCAACCCAGTGCCGAGTAGCATCAATCAGAAAAGCCATAAGTTTGGCCGGGGATTTAGTTCAGCAGCACAAGTGCCTGCCTTGCAAGTGTGAGGTTGTGAATTCGATCCCTGGTACAAAAACAAAACAAAAGCCATAGGTTTTACATTGGCCAAAGCATGAGTGTTTTACATTTTGCCAACTGTATCAATAATACTGTTTCTCTTGATACAGTTTCAGATCCAGTAAGATGGTGAAATGTAGGTCAAATGTCCATCTTAGGGAAAAATCCAGGCCAACGTGAAGGGATGCGTTGTTTGGATTGGCTTTGGTCCCCTTTCCTACTTCTAGAATATCGGGTGAAATTTACTTGGGAATCAAATACATTTCCAGTTGAAGTTGTGGAGACAACTACTGAGCAACCACTGCCACAGATAGTTGGTGAAAATAACTTCACAGTAAGAAGAGGGTATACGGTCAGAGTTTCAGCAGCTAACTGATGATCCTGTTGAGCAGTGTGGGGCATAAATTGTTTCTGATTTTGTTTCCAAGGGTGGTTTTACAGGCTTAAACTGTGTGAGTTTATCTGCCTACTGTGCTTCTGCTCAGAGGCATTTTCAAGGGCAGCTGTGGTGTCTTCCTTCTTGTGTGTTGATAAAAAACATTGCATCTTCCTGTAGAGAGACAGGTCTTGTGTTTTGAAATCTGAGTGGGTAGCCTTTAAGTTTCCTCCCATCCTTCCTTTTAGAGTCATGAGAATTATCATTCATGATATCTATTAATGTATGCAAAACTACTTCTGTGGTTCCCCTGACAACTTTTTATATTCAATTGTAACCTTTTAATTCAAACTGCTTTTCTTTTATCAAATAGGCTCTCTAGGAAATTGTGCAATGCTTTCAATTTTATAAGGTTGTGCATTTAAGAGGGCCTGTTAAATAAAAGTAGGAAGGAACTCCTTTGAAATTTTATGCTGAAGTTGTGTCCTCCTGAAATGGACTCTTTCTTCTCCTAAATAGTGCTAAAATTGGAATAATTACTTTGGTTAACTTTCGTACTTCTAAATCACAGCCAACTGCATAGAATATGTTTTTATTCAACAATAAAGTGCGTCTATAGGTAGCTTTTCTCCTCTTCCTCATTTAGTTACCATAGAAAAGTAGTGGTTTCATTTTGGCTACTCCACCCTCTCACCTCAGAGTCACTGTCAATTCGGTGTCCTATCATAAGAAGCATTTGGTGCCTATCATAAGAAGCATTATATTTCTCTGCTTAAAAAACCATTCTGTTTATTTCCTTCTGCCCTTGCTGTGTAATAGGAATTACTCAGTGACTTGACTCAGCAAATGTATTCAAGGTTGCATCCTGTGTGCGGATGTCACCCAGAATGCTGCTGGAAGGGACACATTTTCCTCATTAATACAAAGGGACCATCTGCTCATCAAGCTGTGCAGCCATACATTTGCTCCTGTCTAGAATGAAATGTCATTTCCAGTTTGATGAAATATACTTTTTGGTGGAATTTTAAGTCCAGTCAGGCAATTTATTAGAGGTCCAGATAAGTTAGAATTTTATGTTAAACGATAAAAATTTACTCTAGTTAATTTATGGAATAGTAAATGTATTTGTTATAAAGATTTTGGGGTAGTTTAGAGATTTGTTAAATAAGCCTTTAGATGCATGGCACTAGTGTACTACTACTGTATTAGGAACAGGAAGAAATAGGCAGCAGAATTAGCCAAAGGGCTATGAAATATTATCAAAATATGTCATAAATATTTAAACCTAAAACATAGAATAATGGAAGCTGAAGAGCCATTGCCATGAATCCCCCTCAAAATACTCCTTCTTGCTTTGGACGTACTTCTTCCATCATCTTTGCCACTTTCTGAAGAAGTTCTGGAGGTTCTCCTTTAAGAATGTCTTTATGCGGTATGATAAAAAATGCAGTGAATTCTGCAGCCTAGTGCCATGCAACAGAAAGGCGGGGTTGGGGAAATGTGTGTGTGCTCATGCAGCCCATTCATCAGATCCCACATGGGAGACTTCTGGCTTCTCCCCAAATTCAGCATGACTGAGAAAGGTACAGGTCTCAAAATAATTCAAGATATCAAGGGTCCAGAGCATTGTGTCTAGATATGCTAATTGCCACAATTAGAATAAAAAATGATTGGGGATGCCAAAATTTATATCAGTAACACCATTAACCAGAAACATGCTGATGTCTGCTTTTTATTTATCCTTTTTAAAATTTTTTTTTATTAGCACATGTTTTGTGTTGCATCATGATTACATTCTTTGTGTGGAGTTGTTAAAAATACTTCTTAAAAACAGTTAAAATAAGTTTTCATAGCCAGGCATTATTTATTGTTGATTCTGAGTTTCCTTAAAAACTTTATTTTTACTGGAAATAAATTAAGAATTGTTTAGTCAGGGTCACTAAATTGAGCCCTGTACTTCATCTCCTACCTTCTCAAGCCACATACTCTTGAGAGTTATTGAATCTCCATATCCCTTTACTTTCTCATCTATAAAATGGAATGATTATAATATCTATTTGAAGTTTTGCTTCCAAAGATAAAAAATGCATGTCGTGTAACCTGGGTTGTTATGACATAAAATTCAGTCAAAAAATAATTTTCTGAACTCACAATCACCAGACAGAGGCTAGACTTGGCAAAAAGACATTGTGATCTGTTCAATCCTGATGATAAACCAGCACTTTGGTGTTCTGTATTGTGTATATGATCTCTTTTTTGACAACCCATATAATCGACTTGCAAAGTAACTACAAATATCCTTCTTCTACAGCTGGAAATATGCATCTGGAAGGTGAAACAATTTGTTCAGAATGAAATGGTTCATAGCTAGTGAGGAAAGAAAAGTTTTAGATTTAGCAACCAAGTTATTAATAAGAATTAAATTCCAGGGCGATTGGCAATGCTAATGCTAGTTTGAAGTGGTTGCTGGGTATGCATAGCAGGGTGGAAATACATATTTTCTGTTTACCAGGTGTTTTTTATGAGAAATAGAGAGTGAATTTTTAAAGGGCAACTTGTTTATACATTTCAAGGTAATCATTTGTAAAATACATTATAAAATCTTCTTGTATTTATATATACAAAATTAATATTAATACATTAAGATATTACTGAGTCAACTTTTCTGACTAGAACTATTTTTTCATCATTAGCAAACGCCTGCTGTAAGTGAATGAGGAGAAGATACTTTCCTCGGCTCTGAAATGCTTGCAGATCCCACGATGTGCTGAGCACATTCACAGCTCCCGCTCCATGCATGGCTCACATCTGTGACTTCTGCTGGAAAAGACACTTTCTCACTTATTCCTTGACCAAGACATATTTATACTTTAACACCAGCATTGACTTCTCTTAAAATAAGCACCGTGCAGTGCTATTCCACTCCCTTTCCAAATGTATAATCACATTACCTGATCCCAATATCTTTATAGAAGAATGTTTTATAAAATCACTTAATAATGCAGAACATAATATACTTTTGTTATTTGATAACAAGGAAGGCAGGCGCTCAGTAGCTGCACACTGGGAAGGGTGTCTGTGAGGGCTGAGCGAATGACCCATTTTGCCTAAAACTGGCTGAGACTGATGGGCTGGCCTCTCACATCCAGTGCTCTCATGCTGCTGCCTACTCTGGGCACTGAGTGGGGCTCCCAGACCTCTTCAGATCTGTCTTTGTTTTCTGTGTAATCTTCCCTTGATTGCTGTTTTTGTGTTTATAAAGAACTGAACCTGCCCCTTGTCAGATGACTGACCATCAAAGGGCTACCAGAGCCAGTTTATCTCCACTACCACATAAGAAATAATCATGCTTGGAAAGCCATGTCCCATTTCTCTCCCTCCTTTGACTAGAGACAGACTGGAAGTTGATGGGGTGAGACAGTCCGGCTACTGTCTGATAAGCAGGTTCAACCTGCAGCCTTAGACAGCTAGGAACTGTGATTTAAAAAATTCTTTTATACATGCATATAAGATATTTTGATCATATTCAACTCCCCCATGACCTAGCTGACACCCCCAACCTCTCCTCTTACTTCTTTCCTTTTGTCTAAAAATAGTATTCTTCTACTGTCATGTCTTTCTTCTTCTTCTTCTTCTTCTTCTTCTTCTTCTTCTTCTTCTTCTTCTTCTTCTTCTTCTTCTTCTTCTTCTTCTTCTTCTTCTTCTTCTTCTTCTTCTTCCTCTCCTCCTCCTCCTTCTCCTTCTCCTTCTTCTCCTTCTTCCTCCACCTCCTCCTCTTCCTCCTCCTCCTCCTTCTCCTCCTTCATTTTTTTACATTCCCTGTATTAGGGCTAACATGTCATACCTATCTTTCTGAGTCTGCCTTATTTTGCTTTATGTGATGAGCTCAGTTCCATCCATTTCCCATATTATGTCACTATGTGGTCTTTGAAATGGGTCGATTGTGCAGTGAAAACCCCAGTCTGCATTGAAGCACATGCAGGGGAGTATGCAATGCAGTTCTCATTTTGCCTTTGCCACCCCTAACTTTGATTTGGCCCATCACCCCAAATCTGCATGCATCAGGTATCACACTCCTGTGTGTGTCTTGGCAAGTAACATGCAGTGACTGTCAGTGGATGATCAAGAGTGGTTTAGCCTGCTGATACTCATGTGTTCCCTGAAGACTGGTGTTCATTGTTCTTAAACAGATGTTAAAGTTTTCTTTTAAAGTTCTTAAACTTGGGTATATTTATTTCATGAAACAAGTTAATGATGTAAATATTAAAAGAAGGGCTTTGTAACTTAAAGTCTGCAGTTTTTATGTTGTTCAAGATAATTCTTCATGGGGTGCAGCCCAAGCAAAGCAAATGATTGGGCTTCTCTGCTTTAGAGAATTGGGCTAAAGTCAAGGTTCCTCCCAGCATCCCCTATTGCTTGGCTCTTTCCCCATGTCATACTCAGCAGCACTTACTGGGGTTTCTAGGGAACACCTCCAAAATAAAACACTTGCCTTTGAAAATACATATAGTTCTACTTAATGGAAACAAATCTTAAGGCAGTTAATGATCAGTTAAATTATTTCTTACTGTATTTATTGAAACAGTTCTTACATAAAGATCACAATAGCAGGACAAACAAATCATGAGAAGCAGCGAGGGTCTAATCTTCACTTCCAGAACACAGTGGCTGTCTTTCTGCCTTAGCTTAATTTTACAACTTTTTTGCCAATTAACCATGTTCTGCTTTTACTTTAAATAACAGATCTTGTACCACATGTATGTCCTAGTAAAAGAAAACAGAGAAAGTCTCACAGGTGAATCTTCCCTTGGAGGAACACAATCCTTATCCTCCCCAAAGGATGTTTCATCGTTTGGTTGATGGTTTGGTTTCTTGACATATTGGTTACTTCTGAAACTTCAAAATTCTTAGACTACCATTTTAATGTTTTAAAGTTTTTCAAGATTTTTAAAAATAGAATCCACTTTTGTTCAGGAGAGGTCCACCCTGGGCTCTATTTCTTCCGCTCCTGTTTGAACTCTCCAGGCCCACTACGTAGCAGTCACCACAGGACACACTGTCTTTTCTCCCTAGAATTCACATCATTTTTGAAATTACATAAATGTCTTAACTCAGTGAGTTTCCCAAGTGTGCATAAAAGACAAATATGAGTCTTTTCATTATGAAAATGTCTTTATCCTGTGTTCTCACTTTATTGAAGCTTGCTGAAGCATTCAATTCTAGGCTAAAAATCTTTCTCTTTCAATTCTGGAGTCCAGTTTTCATTGTCTTACTACATTCATGGATGCTAAGGAAAAGAATAAGACTGTCTTATTTTTCTAACTTTTGTAACAGGAGTATCTTTTTTATTTTGATAAAATTAAGGACTGTGGTTCTGGAAACATTAGTCAGAACAATTAAGACAAGAAAATGAAAATTAATAAGGATATTAAAGGAAGAAGCAAATTATCATTATTAGCAAATGACATGATGCCTCAAAACTCAACCAAAAGTTGAGATTTAATAACCAAATTTAGTAGAATGATTGTATCCCAAATCCATATCCAAAAATCAACAGTATTCCTGCATACAACAGTATTCCTGGAAAACTGGCTTCCACATGCCGAAGACTAAAAGTATACCCATGTCTATTGCCACCATGCACTGAACTAAAATCAAAATAGGTAACATATCTAAATATTAAAACAGAAACACTAAATATGCTGGAAGAGAGAATAGGCAGTGTTATTGAAGACAGGTGAAGATAAAAATGTCACGAACAAAATCCCAGTTGTATGAAATAATACAAAGAATGAACAATTGATTTCATTCAATTAAAAAGGTTCTGCACAGCAAAACAAATTACTTGCACAATGAAAAGACATGAAGAAGGAAAAGTTTTAGCAAATTTTCCCTGACCAAAAAATTATATCTAGAACATATAAAGAATAAAAAAAATCAGGTCCACCCCCCAAAATTTAAAAACCTAACCTAAAAATGGGCATGTGAATTGAATACACACTTCTCAGATTAAAAAATATGAATGGCAAATAAATATACAAAAAAAAAGTGTCCAGCATCACTGGTTATATGAGAGGCGCAAATTAAAACAACACAGATTCTGGCTCCCCCCAGAAAGAATGGCTACCATCAAAAAATCAACCAATAACAAATGCTGGAGAGGCTGTGGGAAAAAGGAACCCTTTTCCACTCTTGGTGGGAGTTATACTGGTGCAACCAGTGTGGAAATCTATGTGGAGGTTCCTCAAAAAACTAGAATTGGAGTTCCCATTTGACACAGCTATTCCTCTTCGGGCATCTTCCCAGAAGAATTTAAAATATTAATGTGTAACTATGTAAATATCAAGGGGCACAGATATTCACTCCAACAGTATTTTGTGGCAAAAACTCTTTAGGGGATATGTAGATTTCATTTATCACTTGATCATTATAGATATTGCTAAATATAGGAAGGAATAGAATTTGAAAGTGGTATTTATCAGGTTGTATTTTAGTAAAGTTTGTGACCTATGCGGGTGATGGTTATTCACTACTATTAGGATAAGGCTGCTCTGTGCCTCCCAGTATTACTGTTTATAAAGTGCCTTTGCAAATTGGAGGCATACTAAATAGCATCATTTGCAAAATAATGAGGATTTTCCTTAACCTAGTGCTTATTACATTGTCATTTTGCTTTTGCTTGGGTTGCATTCATATCAAATACCAACAAAACTGGAAATATATTCTTTGAAGGAAACTTGCACATCTGAAATGTGCAAAATGCAACATGCAAAATAGAACCATATTTAACTAACCAAAATATATCGATCTAATAAGTATTTTAGCAAGGTTTACTGTGAAAATATTTTATGAATTTTTCTTCTAAAACACTGGCATTTTTAATATCTGAATAGCTTATTATAGTCATTAAATAGATTAGGTCAAACTTTGTTACACTGACCCATCCTGGAGTCTTGCTTTCCCTCGTATAGCTGTACTTAGTTCACTGAGCTGCAAAGCAGGAAGAATATTTCCATGCTTCTTTTAACGGACTGTGTATCTGACAAAGCAAACTAAAACACAAACTTGACAAAGACTATGTAAAGTAATCTTTCTGTGCTAAGACTAATCTCTTTGTAATTTACTTTTCAAATCTAGCTGTGACCTTCTAATGCTGCTTAACTATATGCTTTTTCATGTTGGTCATCTTTAAAATGAGAGAATCAGAATATATCAACAGTTAAGACAGCTTTTTTTTTTTTTCAAAAAAATGAGGAATTCTGCATCATGTTGGAACTTTGGGTGCTGCAGAAAAGGCGGCCTACTCGCCGCCCTGGTGAGCAGCTGGTGGCCTGGCAAACCACTGGCACACCAGGACGAGACCTATCAGTGACTCCTAAGCTCTGCATCTTGTTGGAACTTTAGGCGCTGGAAGATAAGGCGGCCTGCTGGCCAGCCTATAAGCAGCTAGGGCCCTGCTGGTGAGCGGGCTAAGGGTCAGACATTGATCCATTCCCTCACCACCACCACCCCCCCCCCGCCAGTTAGCAAGTCAGCACCAGCGGTCTGAGTATCTTTTTGGAGGATGAATGTATACAGCGTGGCAAGTAAGGGGGATTTCCTTCTACCATCTCTTTGAAGGCAAATATCTTTTATCACTGTTTTGCTCAGTTTTGAGTAATGGTACTGCTTTATTCAATATTCTGTTTTTATAATTTCAATATTTCCTTCTATTTTCCTCTACCTGATTGAAAGAACAGCTAATGTGAACAAAATGGGCTGTACTATTGAGCCCATTGCTTGTGTCCTGGTGACCTGCTCTGAGACCCTGGGGTAGTTTTATTGCAGTGCGGTCGCATGGGTTTGTTCTGTCTTGTTCTGCTGTATTTTGCTACCTTCAAAAAAAAAAAAGTAGATAAGAAAGTAACAAAATACCTCCAAAAATCTCCCAACTCCACCAAAGCTGATCCATCAATCATAGATGAGGAGAAACTCAAAAACAAGGCAACAGAATTATATAAGGTGATTAAAAGTATATAACAACAACAAAACAAGTCAGTAAGGTACTGAGCAACCTGAAACAGGATGTAACTAAACAGATAATGGACTTAAAAAGCAAAAGGAAGAAAAGAAAGTGCTCTAGAGGATATGGCTGCATGTATGTTTAAGTGTGTAGGATTGAAAACCATGTTGCTAAGTTGTTACTGGATCATTGAACTTCTTTGCAGTCTCACTGTTTGAATGTCCACTTTGTATGCTTTAATCTTGTAACTTTAACAACTAGGTCTAAGAAGACAGTATGTAATTTATCAACTAGTGATTTCTTACTGCTTTTTTTTCTGAGATTCTATATTGTTTCTACCCCTTTTTCTGTTTTGCTTTTTTTTTTCTCTTTAAATTAATAAAAAGAACCTATTTTGTGATAAGCAGTATTATTCAGAAGGCTATTTTTATCATATTTAGGAGAAAGTAGAGCTCCTCTGGTTGAAGCTGTTGGGATGGAAATGTGAAGATAGAATAGAAGCCAAGCTCCTTAGTTTTTGATTACTTCATGTGGCAACTTCGGAGGTGTCTCTCTTGAACCACCGTATGATAAACTATTTACACAAGATTATTTATGTTATTAGTCTTTCAACTTATTTCACACTATGAACACAGAGTTTTGGCACACAGACTTACCATCAGTGCAAATAGAAAAGTTTGAAAGTAATTGCTTGTTGTTCAGCTCTACTGTTTTTCTTTTACAAGTTCCTGTAACTAAAATCTACCTGTACAGTCTTAGTTACTTTTCTCACTGCCGGTCTAAAATACCCAACACCCAAAGTTAAAGGGAGAAAGATTTATTTGGGTCACAGTTCATGGAGATTTTAGTCCTTAATTGGATGGCTCCAAGGCAGTATGACATGGTAGAGGAACAGGCAGCAGATAAACAGTTCATGGCAGGTGAAGGCCACCAAAACAGAAGGCAGCACGTGGCAGAATGGCAAAGCAGCAAGCCATAAGCAACAAGAAGTGAGCCTCTTACTGACTCTTACATTTTATCCAGCCACCCACCTTTAGGATGGATAGGAATTGCACCCAGTGTGGGGCACCCTTAATCCCAGCATTGCACCATGTTTCCGTCCCAGCACTGCGTCCTTGGTCCCAGCAGTATACACCCTAGATGCAGCCAGCTCTGAAAGCCCCACTGAAGGCCATGTGTGGCTTCAGGGGAACATCTAGATATTTGCTATAACTTGTACTTCTCAGATTTATTGCATTTACCCTCATAATGATGCTTAATATTTATACTTGTTAAGTCACTTTATAGAAATAAGCTCAAAGATCAAATGATTGCTATCCCAAAGAGACTGTATTTATGGTTTTGAAGTCGCAGTTAAGATAGAGTTTACCCCCACACCTACATCCTGGACACCTTTTTTGTCCAAAGAAACCCTGTAACCTGTGATTTCCTTTAAATTTGTTAATCAAATTGCCCAGGGTAACTTTATAAGGCAACGTGCTTTTTTAAATTGTACAATGTCAGAGTTATTATTTGAATTATATAAGCATTTGTCATAATGTTCCATACAGAAAAAGTTCAATCAATATTCCTTTTTATTGGATGAAGGATAATAGGAGTACCCTGGTTGATAGAATTATTTCTATTTGAGATTTTTCCAACATTTTGGTCTATTCCTAGCTCTGTGTTCAACCTTGGGATATTATACAGATCATGAAAAATAGATGAATGACACCCAAACGTTTGATAATGATAATGCATTGATATTTTTGTTTTGATTTGATTTTTTGTTTGTTTGGTACTGGAAATCAAACTCAGGGCTTCACCTTGTCAGACAGGCTCTGCGCTGCTGAGCTCTATCCCCAGAAATAGCCTGATTGTTAAAGTGAAGCAACATGTATGTGTAATAATCACAGAAGTGAGACTTTCTATTTTTCTGTTACTTCTGGTCTGGGATAAGATTATAGTTTAAAATAGAAATAGTGATTAAACTGTAAGCATTGTATAAAACCAACAAAGTTAAAGTTGTTTGAAATGTATTAATGACTTTTAAAATTTTCTTGTATGAATATTTCCTTCTTTTCTTTACTTAAGACATTTTGCAAAATAGTGTTCCATTTTTGAACAGTGCATTTCATTGAGCCTGAAAATATGCATTTCAGATTGATAAATTGAGTCTTTTGGGATCAAAGATCAAAGGAGGAGCAAATCTGCTAAATGAAAAACGCAGTAAAGACTCGGTATAATGCTGAATAGATATTGATGCACTTCATAACTTCTGAGTCTTTTAGGGATGTAAGAATTTTTCCAGTCTCTCAAAAATTCATGTTGCAGAAGGCAATTTGATCCAAATCATAAATCCCTACATCAACGTTTTAGAGTTCCCAATTATCCAAATATCCATTCCTCCAGAGATAATAATGTGCAGTTGGTAGATGTTCAAAAGAATCCAATTTTAAAAGTTGCATCTTGGAGATGACAAAATACTAGTTGAACACCTAATATCAATCACACCCTGGTGCCAAAACAATGAGGAGTCAGAGCATTGTGCACACTCAGGGATGAGCATTTCAAATCACACACCATGAAATGTAGCATTAAAGTCTGTATTTTTCATGAGAATGTCACCATTCTCCAGGTCTATATTGTGGTAATGAGCTTGCCAAGGCGCTGCAAACTGAAACAGAAAATCCGAGGAAAGAAATCAGATTTTCTAAACCTGTATTTTGTTATAAATTGCACACTAGAAATGATGGGTTATTTTTTCCTTACTCCCTAGGGTGTTTTCTAAAAATGCAAATAAAACATCAAGCATTCTGCTCTTACAGAGTATTTTATACCACTCTTCTCAGCTATTAGAAGACAGAGATCGCTGCCACCAGCAACAATTTCCTCTCCCTTTATTTTCATTTCCAGATGTGTGTTGTGAGTAAGATCATAAGGAGCCCAAGTTGAATTTCTCCAAAACAAAAACAACATAGGAGGAAGATCAGTCTCCTCCTTTGTGCCAACAGCTCATATCCCTGAGAGTGTTGGTAGGGCTTTATGTGTCACCAAGAACTGCTTCAGAAAAGACCCCCTCCCCCCAAAAAAGTCATTGAAAAATAGTATGGAGACCAAGCTATTTCCTAAGAATTACAAAAAGCACTGCTAACAGTTTGCTTTTTAGGAGTATCTGAGCCAATTCAGCTTATAATTATTGGCTAATAATTATGTTCTTTCTCTGCAGTTTTTCAGTGACATTACTACTTTGTTCAAACAGTCTAACTCAAGTCAGTGTCTTTATCTTGCCTTACTGTAAGCAACAGTTAGAAAGGGAAAAGATTGCTTCCCCAAGAAAGACTCTTCACTTTTTTCAAAGAAAGCATTTAGTGTCCTATTTTGAGCTACTTTCTTAGTCAAATACAATAAGATACCACTTTTTCTCTACAAGTATTTGATAGAATTGTAATCAAGGAAGATTTAAAATGAGAAAATAAACTAGGTGCGATACCGCATGCCTGTAATCCCAGCGCTCAGGAGGCCGAGGCAGGAGGCTTGTTGTGAGTTTGAGACCAGCATGGGCTACAAAGTGAGTTCAAGGCCAGTGTGAACTGCATAGCCAGACCCTGTCTCAATAAATAAATAAATAAATAAATAAATACATAAATAAATATAAAAAATAAAAAACTATATGAGGTTGGCTGTTGTAATGAAGTGCCACAAATCTGGAGGATTAAAACAGTATAAATGTATTCTTCCAGAGTAAAGGCTAGGAATCTCAGATAAAATGTTGGCAAGACCTTTTCTGGGGGAGAATCTGTCTGTTCCAAGTTCTATAAGGTTCTCATGACAGCTGCTATTCTTTGGTGCTTCTAGTTTTTTGGCAGCATAATTCCAATTTCTATCACTATGTCTGCTTTTCTATTTATGCATTTTCTCCATGAGGACAACTATCATTTTGGATTAAGAGGCTACCCCGTTTGGCTATGTCCTTATCTCAAATATTAACTGCAAAAACACTTTTTTCCAAATTAAAAAAAAAAACATTCTGTGTTTCAGAGAAGATATCATTAAACTCAGTAATGATGGGAACAGGATTATATAACTGGAAATGTGAGCATTCTATTCATGTTTTTTAAACCTGAAAAAGCAGCTTGAACTGAGACTATATTTTCTTTAGAGAGTTTGTCAGTTTGTTATTTAATTTCCTCAATTAATTGGTGCTTTGTACTTTTATTATTTCCTGTATAATGGCATGAATTAAGGTAGAGAAACTCTTTCTCTTTTACTAAAGGGTATACCAGAAAGATTAGTACTGTACGTTGGAGATGAGAGGAGATAACACAGCATTGTTGATTGATGTATTTAATATTCTCCTAGATGGGGCAGAGGAAAGATATGAGATGTATTTCAAACACAAAATTGGAGGAACTTTCTTATATATTCTGTATGAAGAATCAAAAATAAGGAGTTTTCCAGAAAATTGGTTGGTTTGTTCTAGTCACAGAAATGATGCTTTTGTAGCTCTTGAGCACTGGCAAGAAAGACATAGGGTCTGAGTTTAAATATTGAGATTGGAGTTTTACAAATTGTGGTGCCTTATTATCCACTTGTAGACATAAAGTGAAGATGTATGATCATTGAGATTACTTGAATTGCTAAGCTTCTGTTTCTGAATTAGTGTGTTTCAAGAAAAATTAGGAGTTAACCATTTGTTCTCAGCCTAAAAACATTGGGGAAAAAAGACAAGAATGCTTAGTTTAAGGATTACAAATTTAGCTCAATAGGGAAAAACAGGATAACAGCCTAAAGGACTAAATTTCTACCAGAGTACTAAAATCACTAGTTGAAGTAGCACTGTTTACCTGTAGTGGCAAGATAAACACACTTATATAACTAAACACGTTCTTTGGTGGCTTTTGTAGACAATAATATTTTATACAAAGTGCTGCCTTGAAATTAAAATATTAAAAATGGTTTCTTCATTAATTTTTCTTCTTCAAATCCTTTTTCACCAGAATGATGCAGAGTTGTTTTGTTGTTCTACAAACTCCTGTACTATTAAATAATAACCTTTTCCATTATAGTTACATTGCTTTGATCCTTTACAATATAAAATTTATTAAAAATTTATACTATTATTTAAGACATTTCTTATCATACAATAGTTTATAACTTCATATTTGCATCTAAGTTGATTTTTTATCATTTGTGATGGTGCTTGACATGTTAATTGGCTTCTCATGTAGTATATTCGTCTATAAGTATTATTTCTTTTCTGTTACTTTAGATATGATGTCCATGTTGAGGCACATATTTTTAGAAAAGTGAAACTGATTACTTCAAATCCTGCAAATTCTATAACACATGTCTTGTGTACATGTTATGCACAATGTTTGGCCTTCATTTTCAAAGGATACTTTTCTTAAAAGTTTCTTTTTCATTTTCTTGAAGTGTGGGTCATTCACTCTTTCTTTTTGGGAAAAGTGATCCTTTAGAGTATGACTGAGAACTTCTCATTTTTTGCTGATGAAGCTCATATTCCAGAATTCATTTTCTACTTAAATACATGCTTTATGGAGTCAGTCTTTTCTGAGCTTGTAACTATGCTCTTATGTTTAGATTTCATTGCATTGAACATGTTGCTTACTTATTAAATTCCATGGCTTCTTATTTCTTAGATCTCTTTATCTTGATTTTTGTACTGTGATTGTGGATGGTAGATCTTTTTTTAAATTTTCAAGATTCTGGCTGCAGCCCTGTCACATTTCCATTTGTTGTTACATTAGGTTTGACAGTTTAAGAGTGTATGATAATAGACATAGTACTGTTTTTCCTTGAACACGGTACTGTACGGTCCTCTAACATTCAGAAGTGCAGACAAAAAGCTCAAAAAAAAAGCTCATGCCTTTTAGTAATGTGCATACATGTGCTAATAGGAAAAAGATAGATATGCTTGGTAGCTTTCAATGTGCAAAGTAAAAAAGAATGTTCTGGAGGAATCTTCTCTTTTATTTTACCAAGATTCTTTTAAATTCTTTAAAGACATCCCACTTAATTAACAGGTCTTTTTATTGTGAATATTTACAACCTTTTACTGCTCAGAAATTTTATGATTTATGATTTATGATTGTTCATTTTCCCTTCTTTTCCTTCTGTTAGAATCTCCTCTTAGATGGAAGTTGGAGGATCTGAATTAATCCATTTTATTCTCATTGATTTTTCTCTTTGACTCTTCTCACATGTACACACACACACACACACAGTTATTATATGATTGCACAAATTTATCTCTTCTTCTGCTCAAGTATATATAGCCACTGTGGGGTTGATACATATTTACTTGTATAATTCCAGTCACAATTTTCAATTTTAAGAATGTTTCATTCTCTTCTCATTTTTCATAACACCTGATTTAGCTTCAAGGATATACTAGAAAAAAATCTTGGAGATAATAATTATAATGTTTTATTTTTGTGTCCTAAGCCTTTTATTCCATGGTCATTGGTGTGTCTCACAAAATAATTTCAGTTCTCTGCCAGCTGGCACTTGCTCAGACTCATGTAATAAATCCATATCCTGTGCTTCAGACTGTACACTTTTCTGCCTATTCATGTGGGGCCATGATGTCATTACTAGTATGCTACTTGAGTGAAAGCTGTGGGTGTCACTTCTAAGCCTGCCCTTAATTTATTGGTAGATAAGCTTGTTTTCTTTCTACCAAAATAACAAGTAATGTTTCAGATAACAATATTATCATTTAAGATTTTCCAGTGTTTTATTCAGTATATAATCCATCACTTACTTGTTAATCCTGTTTGTTTGTTTGTTTTTTCATTTTTGTGCTGTTGGATTCATTCCTGTATCATTTAAATGATAGACTAGGTTGATAGTTTAAAAGGTTGGTATGAGTTTAGTGACTTTAAGTATACTTCTTTGCAGCCAATCCCCTCTCTTTCAGACTTGATTAAAGGATTCTGAGTTCTATGTATCTAGGTAGGTTGAATATATCAGTAGCAAGATTTCATTCTTTTTCAAGTGAGTGGTAAGTGATTAGGCATAGACTACTAACCCACAAAATCCACATGAAGAATGCCATGCTCAGAGTTTCCCGCACTCATTCTATGACCCCTGGTAGAGATGAGAAAATAAATCAGCTCATTTAAGAAACAGTTTTCCAAGACTGTTCCATAGCTGAAGGCCACTCTTTCTTATTACTCTGTAATTCAAGTATGAGAACATGTGGGAAGGTTAGAGAAATGAAATGTCACAATGTCTCTAAAGAGCACAAAACTCTCATTATCCCCCGAGAGCTCACAGTGATGATGTCTGAGCTCAGATCCTGAGGTTGAGTTATGGGGATTGACGTGTCCCACAGCACATGCTGTATTTTACAGGGTATATTTTTAGCTGTAGCTTTCTCTCCTCTGAGTTGTCCATCTATGTCCTATTTGACTTATATTTTCAGAAAATTTTCAGTGTTTTTAGTCTGCAATTTCTGATTGATATTCTCCAAATTCCTAAGTATACTTACAATTTTTACTTCTTTACTTTTATTTCAATGAATTTTGAAAGAAAAGTAAGATGATTCATATAAAATGAGTCTATGTGCACTTCATGAGTGCTTCGTTTTTTTATCAGTTGGTAAAATTTTCATCTTTAGATTCTGTTGTAAGCTCGTGACAAGGAACTTTGACAAAAGTTACTTTTTATTCTTTTTCCTTTTGTTTTTAAAATTAGTACATGTTTGCACAATGAATATATTCATTGTGGGGAGTCAGTGCACGTACCCATTCTCTCTTAATCCTTGTTTACTTCCCTTTCTTCTTCTCTACATCATATTTTTGTCCATTTCCTTTTGACGTTTTAAAGCAGGATGGTTAAGGGTTTGAGTCCATTTTAGGCTTATTTTCTTATTTACTTTTCTCATTACTATCACAAAATACCCAACACCAATAGATAAGTGAGGAAAGGTTTATTTAACTTGCAGTTTGTAGAGGTTTCAGTTCATAGTCAGCTGGTTCCCAGGCAGGCTGGCCTGGCAGAGTTCTACTGCAGAGGCAAACAGTGGGTAACATGCAGGCCAAAGAGAAGGCAGGGATTAGCAAGCAGTGGCAGCAGCAGATGCCACAGCAGCAGCCTTCTTTCTGTCCCTTACATTCTATTCAGCCTACCTGTCCTTTGAGTGAGTAGCACTCACACACAGGGTGGGGCACTCTGAATCCCAACATCACACACCCTAGATCCAGGCACTTCTGAAAATCCCCACCTATGACCACTAAAGATTTTGGGAGAAAATCTAGATACATGATTCATAACAGGGTGATAGCATCTTTTGTCTTTTAAATTAGATTTTTCTGTTATAATTTGTTTTAAAATAAATTTCCTTTACACATTTTGTGGCATAAGTTTCAAAGACCATAAGGATAAGGAATAAAATATATTACTGAGATGGATCTCATAACTTGAATCCAGTCAAATTTTGTACTCTATCTCACTATTTCTAATAAAATCTGAATGTCTTAACATTTGATGTAGAATTCTGTCTGATCATTTACAACCACATTTGTTCTTAATGACCTCCTCACTGATCATCTCAACCTGTGCATGTTAAAGTGATACAAAAATTCTCAGAGTTCTCTGTGTGTGCCACACTCCCAGATCATGTATTTAGGAATGCACTTTCTCAATTTTGTAATTAAACCCTTCTTTACAAAATCTTCAAGGCATCGCTTTTAGGAAATTCCGCTTTTTGAGCTCAACTCTGACACTAACTAGTTACTCTTTGTTATGTGCTTTGATTTCCATAAGATTTCTGTAAATACATGACTTGTGTTTGTATATATTGCTTCCCTAGCGTGCATGCGCGCGAGCGTGCACACACACACACACACACACACACACACATTGCAGGAGAGACAGACAGACAGACAGACAGACAGACAGTGCGGTTCTATTTGTGTGACTATGAGTGTGGTACTAGGCTCGGAGCACAGGCTGTTGCATGCCCCTCCTAGGCAAATGCTCTGCCGTGAGCTGTAGACCCTCTCCTGCTTTGCTGTGTGGAAGAAAGGCAGGATTTCTAAGGTCGATACCTCATTTCCCTAGTCCTCCAACTCTCTCAGAAATTATGAACACTGTCTAAATTAAACAGGTACCCAAAGAAACATTAGCACATTTATCTCCCTCTTTCTCTGTTCATGTCTATAATTATCTATTATTTCTATTTTTTTCTATTAATAACAACAGAATTTTAGTTGAAGTATTCGTCTTACTATAATTGATCCTCATGCATCTTCTGTTCCAAGAAGTCTCAGTTAATGTGTGTGTTATGATCTAGTTGACATTATGTGCAGATTCCTTTCAAATTATAGTGTCTCACTCTTTATTTTTCAACAAGATGATTGAGACATCATTGAAATACAATAAATGTTATGTAAACCTCTGAAACCACCACCACAATCATGACAATGAACAGAGATCACTGTCAAAGGGATGCATAGGTATGTTATACTATTTATCTCTCTCTCTCTCTCTCTCTCTCTCTATATATATATATATATATATAATATTCTAGAATAAAACATTATTATGAAAAATCTGCAGTTTAGGTTGTCTGTACAGGCATTAATCATAATAGCTCTGGCGCTTTCTGGTGACACTTTCTAGTGTTGCAACCAGTAAGTGACTGCTTAATCTTTCTGAATCAGTTAAAACTCAGTTATACAATCTAAATACTAATACTATTTAAGTTCATAATTAGGAATAAAATAGTGTGATCAATCCTCACCATTATGGAAATCACTTAGCACTCTATGGGGCACTAAACAAAAAAGCTCCTTAGACATGATGAGAAGTGGAAATAAGGAAAGAATAGTGAGTCACTAGATTAAAATGAATATCACTTCAAACCAAGAACAATTCCCAGGGATGTTTCATGGTCTTAGTTCTGTAGCAGCAGGCCTCCTTTTAAATAGTTCTTTTTTACAACCAACGGTGAAAATTTCAGTGGAGACATTACTGTAATTTCTTGTATTTTATTTTTTTCTGATCATTGGTTGCATTTACTGGATTAATCTTGCCTAAAATCGAAAGCTATATGTTCAACACTGCCTGTAATTTATTGGAAGAATTACATACTGTAGATTTGTGACACTGCTCTAGCATTAAGTGATTGAGAGAATTTTTGTTTCATGTAAATCAATGGAATGCACTACCTGTACTGAGTCATGGACAGAAGACTTCCCTCTTTGTTTAGGTGTCTATTGTCTCTGGTGGACCATTTACAACCAGGATATCTAGGTACCAGAGAGCCAAGTGGCTTCCCTGAGGCATTTCTGCCATTTTATTCCTTGAACATATTGGTGGACAAGTTTCAGTGGATTACACTTACCGGTACATGAAATTATGGAGGAGCAGAAATCAGTTGGATAAATAAAAATCCTGTCTTTCAATTGTAATGCTCAATGTCCCTTGATGCACATATGGTAGGAAGAATTATTTGATGATCCAAAAGACACTATTTGATCTGTAAAACCAGCTAAGATAGATCATAACAAGATAAGAAAAGCCAGAGTAGTGCTTTAAGAAGTAACACTTCCAGTGGAGCCTTTGGAAGGTGAATTGAATCTTAAGTGTACAAAGAATGTTGCCTGAAGTGATTTTATGTGCTAACTATGACAGATGCAAAGATGCCAAATTATTAAACAGAAATGTATTCAGGAAATGAAAAAAGGGTGATATTTTTCTTCTTTAGGCATTTAAATGAATTTTTAAATTTTTTAAAATACATATGACTCTGAAATTTTAAAAAAATCTCATAGGTAACCTTAAAAAGCTTAAAATCAATTTCACACACAATTTAACTTTAAAATAAAACTGTTCTTAATTCTACAGGAAGAAAAATAATTCAAATAACACAGAGTTCATAAAGAAGTCATTTTCTATTTTGTTGAATACAAAGTCTTATTAGACTACATTATCATATAATTTCTAGTCTAGAAAGGACATGCGGAGGTCGTCTGCTTCATTTCCTTGTCAGCACCCAAGATGCCTCTCAAATTATCTGAGTAAGATTGGAATCCATCCTGCTTTTGCCCTCTTAAGAAGTTACCACATCTTCCTCTCCCTTCCTTTCCTTCACTTCCTTAAAATTTTAGCACTTAATAACATTTGCCTGAAAGAATATTTTAAATTCTGTATTTAATGGTGGCCTGCAAAAAAAGTTTAAAAAGAGGCAGTGTTCTTACCACTGGAACATGATCTCTTAATTGCTTTAATCTTTCTTCACAATCAAGTACAAGTACTACAGAGATTAAATCCTCTCTTTTTAAGAATAGTCTGTCTCTAGTGACAAGAGTTTCCTTTTAATGAGGGGCACTTTCGTCCCAAGAGATTATGCCTGGGAAACTTGTAGGGAGGGATGGTGAGGATGTACCAAGCATATGCCAGGCTCTGTATGAGGCTCTTTTGGGTATGCATTTAATTTGCATGTTATTCTTTAGTGTATCAGTCTGACTGGGGACACAATACCTGATAGTCACAATTTAAAAAGGAAAGGTTTAGCTTGGCTTAAACTTGAGGTGGATTCAGTCCATGGTCAGCAGGCTCCAGGCAGAGACATCACAATGGATAGGAGTTGATGGCACAAGGTTGCTTAGCTTGTTGTAGCCCAGAGGCCAAGCCAGGCAACAGTAGCAGAAAGGAGGGGATGGAACGTGATGAGGATACTAAAGCCACATCTGCTCCCCGGATGCACCCAGATAACCTAGAAGTGTTCTGCCCCCGTTTCCCCCAAGGTTCCCAAAGCCAGTCAAGTTGACAGCTGCACCATAACCACTACACACAACACCCATGCTTTAAATCCCTCTCTACAAACTAAGACTTAGAAAAAACCAAAGTGGTTTTAAGCTGACTTTATGTTAAATGCTTCCACTGTGTGCTGCAGTCCACAAAGAATGACAGTGTTCTTTAGCAGCATGACCTTCGAGACGCTTCCTGACATGTGGCTCAGAACGCACAGCAGTCCTCCCAAATCCTTTCCCCTCCCACGGCCGTCGTTCTCCCAGTTGGTTTTCCTTAACTATAACTGGCAAAAGTTTTTCATCTTTTCACTTTTAGTTAAATTACTGCTGCTTCTGTATGGAAATTTAATTGACGTTTCTGACTCCCGACAGTAAGCCAGTCCTTATACAAGAAATAATTACAGTATATAATCTGCTTACACTCCACCTCCTTTTTTAATTGACTAAGTTTATTGGTACATTTTATATACACACATTGGTCACATTCATCATAGAGAATTTGTACCAGTACACAATACATCTGGATTCATGTTTTTCCTATTCTTTTCGTTTCTCTTCAACCCCTTTTCCCCACTTTATTTATAAAATCTTTGCACTTTTTCCTTGTTTTTTTTCTTTTCCCTTTCTTCTTTCCCCCCTCTCTCTTCATTGTCCTTCCTGTTTGAACATTTGATTCTTGTTTCACCATCTATTATACATTTTGGTTCTTATTTACATTTTCAGTTTTTCACACCAGAAACAATGCAATATTTATAAATCTGTGTCCAGTTTTTCACTTATGAGTATGGTTGCAAGGTATGTCCATGTATGTAGAAATTTCTCGAAATATAATTCTTTATGACCAAGTAGTACTCCCTTGAATTAAAAAACCACATCTCCTTTATCCATTCATCAAACTGATGGACATTGCCAGGGATTTAGCTCAGTGGCAAAAGTGCCTGCCTGGCAAGCACAAGGTCATGAGTTCAATCTTGGTACAAAAAATAAAATTGATGGACATTTGGGCAAGTTCCAAGATTTTGCTATTACAAAGAGTTCTGCTATAAACATGGTGTGCATATATTGTTTGGCATGATGTTTTAATTCTTTCTGAAAGATACCAAGAAAGGAAATAGCTAAGTCAAATGGAACCTCAAGTTTAATGTTTTGAGGAATCTCCACACTGAATGCCACAGTGGTTGCACCAGTCTCCATTCCTATTAACAGTGAAGATTTCACCACAGCCCTCCCAGCATTTATTACTGGTTGATTTCTTAAATAGCCATTTTTTCTGGAAGTAAAATGATATCAAAGCATTGTTTTAATTTGCATCTCTTGAACTACCCGTGATAGTGAATATTTTTCATATATTTATTTGACATTTGTATTTCTTCATTAGCGAAGTGTGGATATGATACCCATTTGTGGATTTGGGAGGTATGCTTTGAATTTGGGAGGTATGCTTATTTTTAGTTCTTTATATAGTCTAGAGTTTAGTGCTTTGTCTAAAAAACAGGTGGTAAATTTTTTTCTATGTGGGTTGTTTTTTCAGTCTGTTGGAGATTTCTTATATTATGAAAATCTGTTTAATAATATTAGATCCTACTTTTTGATTTTTCATATTACCTGTACAAGCAGGGTTTTATTCATAAAGTTGTGTCTGCACATATGTTCATAACAGTTCTATCTACTTCAGAAGATTTATTGTTCTAATATCTAGATCTTTGATATATTTTAATTTGGGTTTATTTCACAGTGAGAGACATGAGTTCAGTTTTAGTCTTAAGCATGTGGAAAGCCATTTTTTCCAGCATGATTTATTAAAAAGGCTATCTTTCTTCCAGTGAAAGTGTTTGGATCCTTGGTCAATAACAAGGTGATTGAGTATGCTTGAAATTGTTTATGCATTTTCTACTCTATTCCATTGATCCTTGGATCTAGTTTTTCCTAATACCATGCTGTTTTCTTCACAATAGCTTTGTAGTATAATTTCAAATCAGAGATTGTGATTCTTCTAGCCTTGCCTTTGTTGCCCAGAATTGTTTTTGCTATTCTAGGTCTCTTCTGGTTACAAATAAAATTTAAGACTTTTTTCTAATTTTGTGAGATATGTCATTGGTATTTTGATTGGGTTGCATTAAATCTGTATAACAATTTTGGAAGTATGGCTATTTTCACTATGATGCTTCTTCATAACCAAGTGCAAGAAATATTCCATTTCTGATATCCTTTTCTGTCTCATTTTTAACTAACTGTACTTTCAGTGTAGAGGTCTTTTACTACTTTTCTTAGATTGATCCCTAAGTACTTCATTTTATTTGATGGTATTTTGAAAGTTGTGGATTCTCTAATTTCTCTGAGTTTATAATTTTTGGTACAACAAAGCTGTTAACCTTTGTTGATTTTGTATCCAGTTATGTGAGTGAATTTGGGTAATAAATCTAGAAGTCTTTTGATGAAAATTTAGGGTCTTTTATGTAGTGTATCATGTCACCTGCAAATAATGATAATTTAAATTCCTCCTTTCCCATCTTTATTCCTTTTCTTTTGTCTAATTGCTCTGCCTAATGTTTCCAGAATATTTTGAATAGGAGTGCTGGTGGGGACCATCCTTGGTCTTACTTCTGATTTTAAACTGAAAGCTTTCAGTGTTTGAGCATTTAGTATCATATTGGCTGTTCCTTTGTTGTAGATGGCTTTTATCTAGTTGGGATAAAGATCATCTGTTGAAATTTTCTGTTTTATATAATGAATAGGTTTTGAACTTTGTCAAATGCTTTTTATATATCTATTTTGATCCTTCTATGGTTTTCATTTGATTTTTAAAATTACATTTTTTGATTTTTAAGATTACATTTATTGATTTCCATGTCTTGAATCATCCCTGCATCACTAAGATAAATCCTAGGTGGTCATGGTGAATAATCTTGGTGATTTGCTGCATTTTTTTTGCTAGTATGTTATTGAGATGTTTTACGTCCATGTTGATTAGAGAGATTGGCCTGTACTTTTATTTTTTTGGTTGAACCCTTCTCTGTTGTTGGTGTCAAGGTGATTCTTGCTTCCAGGAATGAATTTGGGAATATTCCTTCACTTTTGTTTTCATTAAAGAGTTTGAGTAGTGCCATTTGATCTTCCCCAAATTTCTTGCTCAGTTCAGTAGTGAATTCACCACTGTTTTCATCACATCATTAAAATCCAAAACCTGGGTTTTTCTTTGTTCATGAGATTTTTGTTGTATCTTCAACTTCATTGACTGATACTGGTTTATTTAGATATTTTTATTTTCTTAATTTTTGTTTGGTAATTCATATATATCAAGGAATCTGTCTACTTCTTCTGTGTTTTCCATCTTATTAAAGCTTAATAAAGATCTTTTGAATTTCTGCAGGATCCATTGTGGTTTAACCCTTTTCATTCCTAATTTAATGGATTTTAGTCTTTCATTTTTTTTTTTTTGGTTAAGGTTGGCTAAGGGTTTATGAATTTTATTTAATCTTAAACCAATTTTTCAACTGATTGATTCTTTGTATTTATTTTTTAGTCTTAATTACATTAATATCTGCTCTGATCTTTAGTTTCCTCCCTCATATGAACTTAAGGTTTGATTTCTTCTTCTTTTTCTAGAAGTTTGAGGTTCACAATTATGTTGTTTATTTGAGTTTGCTGTTTTCCTAATGTGAGCATTTACCACTATAAATTTCCCTCAGAGGACTGCTTTTACTGTTTCCTATAATTTCTAGTGTTCTTTAATTTTATCTGTAATGGTTGTTTGGGGGGGTGTTTTTTAATTTTATCTGTAATGTTTGTTCAGGGGGTGTTTTTTAATTTCCATATGTTTATGGAGTATTTATGCAATTGATTTCCACTTTCATTGGAGAGTTAATATTCATGGGATAAGTTTAATTGCTTTGCATTTATTTAAGCATGCTTTATGGGCTAGTGTGTAGTTATTTTGGATAGTGTCCCATGAACATCTAAGAAGAATGTGCATACTGATTTTCTGGAGTGGAACAATCTATAAATATCTACTAAGTCCGTTTGTTCACATGTTTGGCTGAGTTCTGATATTTCTTACTTTTTTTCTAGTTGATTTGTTTATTTGTGACTGTGAAATATTTAGGTCTCCCATCATAATTGTGTTATTGGTCATTTTATTTTTCATGTCCATTAATATTTGTTTTATATAGCTTGGTGAACTGATATTTTGTGCATATGTATTTATGATTATCATCTCTTCCCCTTGGATTATTCCTTTAGCAAGTACGCAGTGACTTCTTTGTCTCTTTTCATCAGTCTTGTCTTCATGTTGACTTTTTTTTGCAAATTGAATACCTACCTCTGATTTTCCAGAGATTCTGTCACATTAAGTATTGTTTTCCATGATTTCAATCTCTGAAATTATTTTTGAGTTAAGTATGTGCTATATATTGTTGGATCTTGTTTCTTGACCCATTCTGCTAGACTGTTTGTTTTGATTGGTGAATTGAGATAATTTACAGTAATGGTTATAACTGATTTCTATTGGGTTCTCCTAGTTGTTTTTCCTTTTGTTGGTTCCTTATTTTTCCCCTCTGTTTAATTGCTTGCCTGGTATGGTGGATTGTTGTATTGCTATTGTCAGAATTATAGTCTTGTTATTTCTTTCTAAACTATCCTTCAAATATTTTGGAATGCTAGTTTGATGATCATGAATTTCTTCAGTTGTCCTTTGCCATGTCATGGAAATATTTAATTTCTTCATTCATTTTCAAAAATAGTTTTGTAGGGCACATCAATCTGGCTTGGAGGTTGTTTTCTCTCAGAACTTGAAATACTTCACTCCAAGTTCTCCCTTACTTAAAGGTTTGTGTTGAGAAGTCTTTTGTGATTGTGATAGGCTTTTCTTTGTAGGGGATATGTCTGTTTTGTAACTGCTTTTAATATTTTGTTCTTGTGTTGAATTTCTGGAATCTTGACTATTATATGTCTTTGTGTTGATTAATTTTGGTCATGAATAATTGGATTTCCACATGCCTCACCTATCTGTATGTCAAATTCTCTTTCCATGCTTGGGAAATTTTCTGCCATTATCTCTGTGAACTTTTTTTCTGTCGTATACTGTCTTACACTTTTAACTATATTCAATCTCATGTTGTTCTTTGCTAGACCTTGCAGCTGTTGAATCGATTTTTCATGGGCTCTTGCTATGTTTAAGAAATCTTTCTTTCTGTGATCACTAACCGCAATCCTGTCTTGTATATGTGATATTTATTCTGTCTTCATAGTGGTTCATCTGACTTCATATATTTTCAATGGAATTTTTATTCTGCTAGATGTCTGTTTAAATGTTTCATGGATGCTATTTCTTTCCTATGTTGGATGTTCATGGTTTCCATCATTTTCCTAAGCTCTTCTATTTATTTTTATCTGTGATTATTCTAGATTTACCAGGCAAGTCCTTCACTTTGATCATCATCTCTTTTTTATTTGAGAGATTATGTTTGATCTGAATTTCTTTATAGCCTCATTTATTTTTTATTCTGGTGCTACCATTTCAGAAAATTTAGGTGGGTGTCTTTTGATTTCCTCTGTCTCATTGTCCCCTGAACTTTAACCTTGATGAGGTTGTCTGGGGTTGCATTTTGCTTTAGTATCTTATCATTTTCTATATTTTTAAAATTTTAGTTTGTTTTCTGTGTTGGTCCTTGCAAATTCCTTATGGTTTGTAATTTCACCATTGTAATTTCAAGTATTAAGGCTTTGCAAGGAAATGTCTATGGCTAAAATATGTCTTCTATGTAGAGCTGGCTCTTGGCCTTTTTGTTTGTCCCAAGATCTTTTCTTCCCAAATTAACAGAGTTGTTGCTCACTATTTGGTTCAGCACCCAGCCCTTTGGTACCAGACTATGGATGATTATGACCCCAGACAATATCATCCTATGAGGGAAAACAACTGATTACAAGATGCATGATACCCTGGCTACAGTCATACAATTAGCAATAACAATAGATTCACACAAAGCCTAGAAACAAAAACTGGGGTAATTATTAACTTCTTACCTTTAAGCATAAATTTAAATATTACATAGAGTTTTATAATGAAATCCAACATAAACCAGGAACTTATAAGCTGTGAGTTTCCCTAGTAAAATGATAACACATTGAGTATGGGGAGGAAATTTAGGGGAAATACAGAGCAACAGCTAAAGAAAAATATAGTACAAGGGATGATGAAGGACACCTTGTGGTTACCCAAGTTTTGAGAAACTGGAGAGGAGAACAAATGAGAAAGAATGAAAGAGAAAGCAAAACTGTATTGAAGTGAGCCAGAAAGACTGGAGATAATGTTCACTTACATGAAAATATCGAAATTTCAAGAAAGACAATTGAAAGAGACAAAAAAGGGGAAAAAGGCCAAAAAGTCAAATCTAACCTTCTTCCGCCCCCCAAAAAAGATAGACAACAGAAAAAAGACAAGTCAATAAGTCAACAACAACAACAAAATTAGTAAAATTACTCTGGTGTCCTCAGTTCTGAGGTCGTGTCCAATTCGGAGCCCAAATCTGCGGTGAGCAATCCCACAAAGTCTGCAGTGGGACTAGTGCTGTGGGTGAGACTTATCTTGGCCTCTAGATGCGGAGGCTGGGGCCAGCATCTTTCTACATGTCCCTCAGTGGCCTGCCCATGTCTCTTTGCCCTGTGTGTCTCTGCAACACTACCCCAGTTGCTGTAGTGCCTTCAGACAGAGACATCCCAAGACTTTCTCTAGTCCCATTACAGGCAGCCCCTCCTAGCCCTTGTATAGCCTCCCCTGATCCACTCTGCTGCATTTCTCACCTCTTGTGGCTAGGAGTATGGCGGGGAAGTGCTGACTTCTTATTCGTTGCCCTGCTGTGGCTCAGGGCTGCTTAAATTCTGCATCCTTCTCCCACAATACTGGGAACAGGGCAGGAAGGGTGTTGATGACTCACTCACTACCTTCAGTGCAACTGCTGCTATGGTCCCTAACCTTGTTGTCACTAGAGGTTCCAGTCAACAGCTATGGCACAGGACAAAAATAAAATAAAAACTGGCAGCCCATCAGGGAGAGAGCAGTTTCCTGGTCACTCACACCTGTGTGTTCTGGCAAAAGTTGTTACCAGGCTGCAACATCCTCTGTTTGGAAGAAGGCAGAGGAGGCAAGGGGCTTTATATCTCAGAGCAATCCTGTGTCCTATGTGGCTTGTGTTTGCCATGCTATTGCAATCCATCAGTGTTTTGGGAACCTCCCAGAAGGAGAATTTCTGTTCTGCACAGAGGCAGAGTTCCTACAGGCAGTCCTGGAGGCTGCTTCATCATTTTATAAAGTCCTATGCCTGTGTTTTATTTGGTCTTCATCTTTTATTTCATATTAACTTTAGCACCACGGTACGTGTCCCTCTGTTTCTTCCAATTACCTGTGTTTTTAGATGATTTTATCTGAGTACCTCCAACATGGTTCCTCTATTCAGCCATGTTGAATCTCTCTGCATCTCAATTTTTTAAGCGAAGGGATACCAAATTTACTTTGTGACTTTGATGTCGGATACATATTAGATGCATTATAAGTATTTGTTGAATAAATGACATGCCAGGATTAATAGTAGCCCCCAATAGCTTGCAATAGGTTGCTACATAGAGTTAGATTTTGTTGTTTTCCTTTGGGTATAATTTTATGGGACAGCTTATCAGATAAGGCAATAAGGGAACTCTGACAAGTTAACATGAAAAGACATTTTCCAAACTACAAACATATACAAAATCACCCTACCCTTTATCCTGGTTAATATGAGTGACTGATGTTTATTTCTTAAATCAAATTTGGTAAATATTATTATGATGTTGTGATTATTGTATTTCTTGTTGCTATAGCAAAAATCTGAGGCTGGATAATTTATAATAAAGTGTATTTAGTTCACAGTCCTATAGGTACATGACCTTAACGCTGGTTTCTGCATGGCGCTGGTGAGGGCTTCATATCAGAAGGCATCATAATGATGAAGGCAGGTAAAAAAATTCTGTGATGAGGCCAGAAGTCTCAGAGATGCAGGAGTTTCCATCACTCATTTGCAACAACCCAATCCTATGGGAACTAAATCAATCTGAGATATAACCAATGAGCCTTTCCAAAGATGATGTCCCCTGTGATGGAATTACCCCCCACTTAGTAAGGCTCACCTCTGACATCATGAGTAAATAGTATCACCACAATGGAGACCAAACATGCAGTGCATGAATCTTTGGATGACAAACTCAAACTCTATGAATACTCAACACAGAATGACCCCGTTTGTCTGACAGCTGTCCACGAGGAGCTATAACCTGCTTCCTTGGATCCTTCCAGAAATCCACTAACACAAGTTTAATTACTTCTCCAAGTTTTTACTAATAGCTCTTTGATATAACTGCTTACTTGCCATTGCTCAATTGTTTGTGTATTTCTGGTGATAGTTAGTTGAAGGGCATTAGAAACTGAACAAATGAATACTATCTATTATTCATATTAAATTATAGATTGGGTGTGTTTAGGAATGGAATCCTTGTCCTCTAGATCAAATACCTAACTTTAATCACAAATGAATGAAGGATAAAGAAAGTGGTCAGCACTCTGTCACTGCATTTGTTATCCTGCCTTGCTGGAATGATACTGAAGGCCTAAATCCTTTGCCATGGCCACTATTGATGCCTCATCAACAAGCACTGAGGACCCAGGCCAATGATTTCTGTCTGCATTTGTCCCAAAGCCTCCTCTGACCCAGGTTACAAACCTTGCAGACATTTTTCTTTTGTTTTTATTGGGCCAATATAGGAAAGAAGACTTTTGATTTCATATAATTTGTTGGCCAAGGTATATATAAGCGTAGTTCTAGAATCCTAAGATCATTATGAAGACTGGTGGGATAAATACTACTCTCTCTGTCAGACATTGCATCTTTTGTATAACATTGAGTAATACAGGAAATATATACAATAAGCTCCCCCATTTGTACTAATTTGGATATCCTGGTATCTCTTTCCTTCAGGAATGAATTATTTTTGGACATTTTAGCTATCAAAATTTACTTCCAGTATGTGTAAATCTCAAAGTTTTCCAATTACCAATATCTTACAAAGATATGAAAAGTCCTTTGTAAATTAACCCCTTCATTTTTTTAAACTAAAAGAAGATTTATTTGAAAGTAGAGAAAAAGGGGAAAGAAAGAAAGAAATGATAGTAGCTACTCTGGACAAACAATGAAAGGCCAAATTAGCAGAAAATAATGTATATGTTCAATTATAATTTATGAAAATAAAAATTCTAACAAAAACCCAACTTAAAAGAACAAGACATTTATGTGTAGCATATGGAAATTCAGCAACTCTTAAACCCTAGTAACATGTCTTTTTAGCTTTTTTTTTTGATGTTTTACATCTCAGCAATATGTATTTTTCATACATGTGAAGAAACAATGGAATGTCAAATAATTCCCTACATAATGCTGATGAAATAACAATTAGAACTGAATACATAGGTTGAATAAAAACTGCCACTAGTCAACTTTTCTTGACCTATATAATTGACCTACACATTTTATGATTCAAGCTAACATCAGAGTATTTTGACATGGATGTGGGGAGAAATGTGATTGTCCAGTGAAGCTTTGGGCAAAAATCTTGACTAGCATTGAAATATGAAGAAAAGAAGGTGAAAATTTTTGTTTTATAGAGTTTGTTAATCTAGGTATTTGTGTCTGACAGCAAGACATGTTGGAGAATAGAATGCTGAGTATCTTACCTACCTGATAGCTGGTCACCATAAGTAAATTACCAATCAGTAGTGCTTCTCATCCTCCACTTTTTAAGAATAACTAATAATATATTATTTAACCTGGGACACTCTTAGGGAATAGATGGGATTGTTAGTAACTACCAGAGGAAATTTATCTCAAACTTGGATTGTCTAAGACAACTGATTTATAGCCCCTCTGCTCTGACAGGTATCTGCAATAATTGGCTACAAGACTAGAACTTGAAGGTTTGAGGTTTACTTCTTGTCAATATTAGTGAGTTTAACTGCAATTAATGAATAGATCACAATGTGTTATTCCAGATTCACAATTCTTTAATATAACAGACCTAAAATCCCTTTTGCAATAAGTACTTAAATAACTCTTTAAGATCTTGATATTTATAAAACTATAACCAATCTAAATATATTACTTCAAAAATCAATGTAGCACCCTTAGTAATAAAATTAAAAATGAGGCAAATAAGTGTATAATAAAATATGTTATTTAATAAATAAATGTTATTTAATAAATTTAATAAATAAATGCTCAGTTGTGAAAACTAAGGAGATGTTAGAAGAAATAAATTTGGTTTTTAAAAATATAAGGCAATATTCTGTGAAATATTACCATTTTATATGCCATTTTAAAATAGATTGTAAAGAAATAAATTTACATTACATTAATCCAGTAGTATATAAATGGGTACTATGGTGGTAGGTTCCTTATACTGGGAACCTATCACTGTGAGTGATACTACAATAAGTGACATGTTATTCCAAACTGATGAGTAATACCTTGCTTATACCCTGAAAGTATTAGACAAATTTACCCTAAGACTTATGATTGCTTTAGTCCCAGAAATATTATACGTATTAGGTCCATGAAAAATACTTTTATTTTCTTGTATAACGGTGTTTTTTTCTAGGCCCTGGTAATTCTAAATACATTTTATTTTGCTTGTAAGTGCCTCAGGTCGGACTTTCATCACTGTGTTCAATGTAACGTTTCTCTTTTGTGCAGAAGGCTCCCGCACATTTCAGAGCATATGCAATCACTAATGCCGCTCTTCGGATGCCATACATTGTTCCCAGTCTTGGCGACAATAAAAATTATTCCTCCAAATTGCAGGAAGAAATCTATGGAGTCACATAATTTCCCCAATACTTTAACTTATGAACTTTTCATATTCCTTCTGACCACGAAAGAGGGAATAATGACATGGCAATCAAAAGAGCACGGAAATTATCTGCTCTCTATGAAAATCAGTAACCTCAGCTTCGTTAGGAGAGAAACATCAGACAAATCTGCACTGAAAGGATTACAAGCCGTTGAGCTGTACTCTTCAAACCACTCATGAAGAACACGTAACTACTAATAAGCAGACACAGAATAGAGGAGACTGAAGGGTACCTGATAACCAAATGGAATGTGGCTCCTGCAGGAGCCTAGCACAGAAGGAAGATACTGGGAAAAGTGATAAAATTGGAACTAAGCCTTGAGTTTAGCTAACAGTGATGTGCTAATCTGCATTTGTACAAATGAATGTAAACCTTAAAAGACATTAACATTATGGAAACCAAATCAGTTACTGTTCTGTATTTGTAACTGTTCCATAAATCTGAAATTGTTTCAAAGTACAAGTTTGTTTGAAGATATACCTGAAGATTACACTTGACATAGTCATCACCAATACTGCAAGTTGACTGAATAGAAATGAAATTAGTAAAAATCTTCAAATAAAAGACATTGATGCAGAGTTGGGGTAAAATGTGCAAGGCCCTGAGTTCAATACCTAGTACCACCTAAAAAGGAAAGACAATCATGCAAATAGTTTACAAAGGCATAAAGTATGATTACACATTTATAAAAATGTGACCATATTTGATGAAAATTAACATTTGTATGATATCAAAATAATTCAGGGCTGCAATCAGCTCCATGGAAAATGTCAGAAAGATTAATTGGTTTACAGTCCCGGGGTTGGGGGAGGGCCCAGAGACGTTTCAGGTAACTAAGTATTTTGATTACAATTTTATATGCATCCATCCCTCTCTTAGTACTACTGAATTATTTTTGCCTTGCTAAAGTCAGAATTTGATAACTATACTGCATAGTAGTATATTGTAGCACTAAGTTGAAGACAATTTTTGGCAGTGGAATTGTGAGATCACAAATGTGTTTGCACATTTTAAAATTTAGTTTCAGTGATACTGATAAAATGATCAAATCTTTGACTCTATTTATACCTCTAATGTTTTTTGTTTGTTTGTTTGTTTTTTTCATACCAGGGTTCGAACTCACAACCTTATGCTTGCCAGGCAGGCACTTAGGCCACTGAGCTAAATCCCTGGCTATACTTCTAATTTTAGAAGACTGCTTAAAATGCAAATATATGTAGAATATATCAATTCAGTCTAGCCTATTTATATTTATTTCATATATTTTTGAGCAAATATATTCAAAAGCTAATAACTTCAATCTGTGTTTTAATTCAATGTAATGATTTCCTTAAATCTACTTAAAAGTAGGAAATCGGCTATCTTATATTCAGTGAATAAAGAAAATGCTGAAGGTTTCCTTTCTGAAAGTATAGATTTCTGATCTGTGCACACTGGTTTTGTAAAACCCTCATTCCTTTTAATACCATCATCTATATTGGCCATAACCAACAATCCCCACTTGTAATCATTTCTAGTTTCTAGCTGGTCCTTGTGTTAGGTATCAACAACAATGAACAATTGTAGTCTCCTGGTGCTCATTATTTTAATAGAACATTATCATCTCTCTCATTCTAATTTTCTGAGGGACCTTAGTTCCTTAGGAGAGGTTAACTCTACCTCAGTTTGCCTTCATGTGAAATTATGGGTACTGATAATTCTATGTTCTAACCTTATCGTTTTGCATTTGAAAGATGCAAGTACAAATTCATGTTGGGAAATGTCATTCAGAGATACTTGAATGACAAGAACAATTTTAAATGGCCCTTTTTATGGAGATATAGAGATACCATGGAAAAATCGCCCCCAAGAAACTTATTTGGGAAATATAGATTCCCTTGTTTGCACACACATTTATAAAATATTGATAGTTTTTAGAAGTCTTTCATATAAATTTTCTTATTTAAGTCACCTTCATAACCCTAAGAGATGTCAATTTGTTGTTAGTTATAGTATGGAAGGATTTATTATGTGTGTTCCCTTTGACAGCACAAAACATTTGTGAAAATGGTGCACAGGGACCATTAAAAGAAACCCTCAAATATCCAGTGGATTGCTGAAATAACAAAATACCATCTGTCAAGCAGAATTTGTGTGAAGGAAGAATAATAACTTTACATTTATTACATACACCAGGAGAACTGATAAATCTTGAGGTCACAGATGTTTTTATGGAATAGTTTCAATTTAAATTTTATTTGCAGAGATAGCTGTCAGAATGCATGCTGGAAGCAGTTGATAGTGTTGTCATTACAGTCTCCTGTCTAAGGTGCATCACAGACAATGACACAAGATACTGAATGCATGAGAGTGGAACACAGGCCGATGCAGGCCAGAGAGACCTTGAGGATATTGAAACTATTTTCCTGAGAGACAAATGTTAGAAATGTTTTGGGAGGAAATTTAAAGGAAATTAATTATGATAAATTAGGTAGACTTTATGTGGTGCTAACTTATTCTGAACACAAGGTCCTAGCAACATTGATAAGTAAATTGTTGATTATTTGTCTTCATGGAGTCAGTTCAGCAACGATACTGAACATGCATTATGATCAAGGTAATTGGCTGAGAAATGGTGATTCTCAGATGGGCGCTGTATCCTGGAGGGTCTCACAGTGCACAGCAGCACAAGTCAGGAGGAGAAAACAGCCAATCCCAAGAGAACATATGATGTGTATCCACAGAATTATATATACTGTGGGCACATTCTGTGCCAATCTGCGTGGAGCTTCAGAGAGTGCTATTTAGAAGACACTATATTTAAATTGAATGTAGAGCACAAATGCTTACGTGGGTGAGTGAAGATTGGTGGCCGTTGTAGTCCCAGAGGTAATGTCACCATCAGAAACTGTATCATCCTTTCCTTTTCATCATCAGTGGCCTCATCATGGAAATAATGTGGATGCTAACCATGACAGTATGTGTTTAATACTTGTTAAATGCTTTACAGCCATCATTTTTAACCTTCAAAGCAAAACTTTGAAGTAAGTATGTTAGTACTCCTATAAACTGGAACTCAAATATATTAAGTATTCATATTTCATTTAAGGTGTTAATTGCCAAGAAGTAAGTTTCAAAAGATTTAGGTATTCTCAGTAAAATTCCATCATTTGTTTATCCCAGTGACCTTATTAATAACAACTCATGTGCTTGGAGAAATTGGAAAAATTTATTTTCAAACCCTACAGTATTTTTTAATGTATAGAATGCATTAGGCAGGTTACTAATGCAGAAGATACACCAAACTTATTAGTTTGGCATTTCAGATATGAAATCCATTAAAAACAACATGCATTAAAGAGGATAACTGGGTGTCTTATTGTTCGATTCAGCAAAAGTATAATTAGTCTTTATTTTCTACTACATTGAACAAAAACTATGCTTAAGTAAATGTACTGCAAATTAATTATCAGTAGATTATTAGCAAATGTTTAAAAGGTCTTAAGAAAGGATGATTGTTATAATAAAGGAAAACAGGGCTTTCAAGTTTTTAAAGATTTATTTTCAATTTCTTAACCTATTTACATCTAGAAATTTTCCATAAACTTCCTTGTATACAATTCAAATATCTAACACAGTTATTGTTAAATATTCCTATCTTGATATTATAAGGAATATTTTTCCTTCCACTGTATGCAAGGCCAAGAATGCATCCCATGCCAATTAAAATGAATATTTTATTTTGCAGCAACTGTGTCATATCTCAAGTATCATATATGATTGGCCACAGAATATTTGACTGTCACGTTTTCTTCATCATTGCATATGTTCTCAAACCCTACTCTCCAGGTCATGATGTTTTGAAAAGCTTCTTTCCAAATGAGGAAACAGAAACAAAAGGGAGTCTATATTTTCAAGAAAACAACAAGGAAAAAACAATGATAACTGCATAATTGTGCAATCTGGAATCCAAAAAGAACATGGAACAAATAGAGTTATTATGTTGAAAGTCAGGAAAAAGGAAGAAACTAAATATAGGGGCAAATACAAAGTACAGTGGTCCTAGTATCCTTGGATTATAAACTCTGTGAACAGGAATATTTAAAAACAGTTAAGAATAGCAGCCACACAAATGGAGAAGGCAATGAAGTATTCTTTGAGATTGTGTCGAGGGTTACATTTATGCAGGTGGCAATTTATCAGTTAAATACTCACATGAGTAATTGTTTTTGACATTTGGTTCATATTATATGTATCTGGTTTACAAAGATACTCTTTTCCGTTTTTAGTCTCCTATTTTGTCATATCATTTTACTGTTTATTATAGTTTAAGGTATATATTAAATGATAAAACAAATAAAAAAACAATATTTCTTAGTTTCACTCTATAATTGAATATTCTCTCAAGTATAATATCATCAAATAAACCTTACACAAATATAGGATTCATTAAAGGGATGGTTGATTAAAATGACAGATAAAGTCACAGGAAGCCCTTTGAAGGCAAGAATACTATTTTGGAGTATTATCAATTAGATATCCTTAGAGCTGAGCCAGTTATAGCTTGATGTGTAGTATTTGAATTTCACTTATGAATTATGAGGATAGTGACTGGTATTAGTATAGAAAGGTAAAAGTTCAAGAAAAGGCAGATGGAGCAAAGTTCAATTAAATGTGAGAAAGATAATTCCTGTCTTCCACTGAGTCATATATTGTGTTTAGAAACTGGCACTTCATTTTCTCTAGCTGTTTAGTTTCTGTACCCAGAAGAAAGGTGGATTGTTCATGAAATTATATGAGTGTTTCCTTGAGACTTTGTAAAAAGCCTGAGGAATACTTTTAAGTCCAACAAATCAGGCAACAATGCTGTTTTCAGTCATGTTCAGGACTCTTTCTAATTTAAAATCCTGGCTTTACAGAGGGTGTAGTTATCACAAAGATAGTATATGATCTCAAGCTTAGAGTTCTTTTTGGAAAACAAGAAATAGCATACAAATAAATTCCTAGAATTGTCAATGCTTTCTGTAGACCTTCTACTTTCAAGAGCAAGGGAAGGAGACTATTCTGTGGCAGAAGGCCAAAGATATGCATGTCTAGATATCTAAGCAATAACATTTTATTGAGTAGGTACTGACAGAGTAAAAAAGTTGATCTCTGTTTGAATTTGCACAGGAGTGACTGAGCATTTTCCAGGGAGCATGAGAGAATTGAGTGTGGTAGTGAGCAAGAGTGCAAGTAGTGTCAGGAAAGTGAAAAATTACAAGGTATTGTTCAGTGGGTCAGACTGGAAATGTTGTATGTCCAACTATCTGCTAGCTGCAGTTTTGAAGGTGGAATTCAACCCTCCCACAGAGATTTGGAGACAGAGATTCTATCTTCATCAATGATTACATTTCTAAAGAATGACTGAGTTCTCAAGAAAGATACCATTAAGTCCCCAGAGGTACATATACATCTCAAGTGAGAGAAAATGATTCAATATTTTAGGTCCTTTTTAATAAATGTCTAACAAAAGGGAATCTGGGTCTGTGATCAAGTATTGTATACCACAAACAGAAAGTTCTCTTGACAACCCTGAGTTTTCCAGACAGACTCTCAAAACATGTCTGGGGAGTCACTGAGACACAGTGACATAGCTTTAGGCTGTTAAAAGTCATGTTAAAGTACAGTCAAGACTCTTATTGCATGAGTTTAGACAGTCATTATGTGATCAGAGGTTTTGGAGTTGGTCCGCTGTTGCTTCATGTCCTGCAAATTGAGGAAAGGTTATTCTTGGGGGGACCTAGAATCTGGATCCCAGAGTTTCATTCTAATATGCTTTTGTAATAATTTTATGTATTGGATCACTTGAATTGAAGCTTCACCTGGCTGTAAACTACATCTGATATTTCACATGGAATTTTTTTTCCTTGAAGTAGAAAATGATGATTCTCATTTTTAATGAGCCATTGTTCTTATCTGATTGCATGTTTTTTTGCAATGATATCATTTTGAAGAAGATAAATTTAGCTTATGGGACATTTCCTCTAGATCATGCATGGGATCTGAAAAATTACAGTTTACTAATAACACAGGATGTGGAAGAGAAGAAAATAATGATTTTAGAAAAAGAAGGATACATGTTTGTAACCAGATACTTTTCATGTTTTGCCACTAGGATAACTTTATTTTTATTAGAGTAAATTTGGTTTTTATATATAGACTTTGAGTAATTTAAAAAAATTTTGCAGCTGCTATAATTACCAAAATATGTTAAACAGCCTGGTCAGTTGTTTTTCAATAGTTATTTACAAGATTTAATTTTGAAGTGGACGTGATATTTCAAAAATATACATCTTGATCAAGTCACTTGATATTTCCATTGCAATGAAATTCATCCATTATTTTCCCTGTTTTGCTATTTGTTCCTATAGTTTTAGAAATACTTTTTAGCAATTTCTAAAAGTGTAAAAAAATATGTTTAGACACATGCTATTTGTTTTTCCCAATCTATTAATTTAGCAATAGTGAAATAGCTCAGTTTTATTTTTTTCTGGGGAAAACAAGTAAACCATGCAATGACATAGGCTGTACGTAGTGTGACTTTATTCATGCTTTGTGGAAACTCAAGTACTTACAACAGTGAATTATAATAATTATAATAATACATGTAGTTATCTTTCTCTTTCCCTACAGTTTAATCAACTTAAAGGCAACTTTCCTTCTGTATGAGTAGCTGTTTAATCAGACCATATTTCTAAAGTAACTAAGTAACTGTTGATGGAACCACACCGGGCCAGTATTAAAATATTGTTATAATTCAATGTCATGATTTAGTGAAATGCATAGATTGCCTACCACTTATCCTTGTCTAACTCTCTGTTAGTCATTCTTTTCTTGAACTATTTGTGAAGACTGTCTTTCATAAATCCAGTTTGCTAAGACAAATGCAAGAAGTCATTATAATTTTTTGTTTTGTTTTGGTACCAGGGATTGAACTCATGACCTATTGCTGGCCAGGCAGGTGCTTACACCACCCTGGTCCAAGTCTTTATAATTGTGGTTGAATCCAACCCAGGAGAGCAGAGTGGCTCCATTGTTTGGCTAATTCTCATGTGTTCTAATCTCTCAAATTTTCATCCAAAATTCTGAAAGAAATTTTCCTGATTTCCTTTACATGAATTTTTTTTCCCATCAAGACCATGCACCATAACTTATTATTCATGAAAAATAATAAAGGATAGTATTACTATTCTTCTTTCATATCTTTATTGGAATAAAGCTGAAATTGGGCTTTATTGTAATGGTTTGTGCCTAGATGTCCCCCCCAAAGCCTCATGCAAACATACATGTGGCTTTTCAGATGTGGCTGGGTCTAGAGCGTGTGATACTGCGATTAAGGGTGTATGATTATCAGTCCACTGATTGGTTTGTCACAGTTGTGAGTGTGGATTATGGCAGTGCCTACCCTGGGTATGAGTGCTACTTACCCTAAGCCTGGAGAGAATATAAGGGGCAGAAAGGGGACTGCTGTTCTCGCTTGTGCTGCTGTTTCCCTAGTTCATTGCCTTGCTACCTTCTGCCCACTGTGAACCGCTTGTCTTCTGCAGTGTACCTCTGCTCTGCCATCCAGCTTTGGAGCTAAATGACTATGAACTGAAGCCTCTACAAACTTGAGCTATGATAAACCTTTCCTCCTTTACCTTTGGGTGTCAGCTGCTTAGCTCAGCAACAAGAAAGGGTAACTCAAAGCACTGATCTATCCACTTGCCTAATCACCTAAGTGAAATGCAAACCTGTAAAATGTAAGAAAAAAGGAGTTGTGGAAGTATTGAATGTTCAAAGCCCTGAATTTCTACTAAGAAAAGTCAACATAAGGCTTATAAGTTTTATCTGATTAAAAGCCGTAATGGATGAGTAGGATTTCAATGAAAAGTGGTGTTTTCAGTTCAAAGCATGTAGGATTTCCCATTTCTTAGGAATATTATTTGGTGTAGAAAAAAAAACAGTATATGGCTACATATCAAAACAAGCAAATTTATTTTGTCCTATAGAATTGGGGATTAGAGTATGTTGAGATATGGAAGGCAGAGTTAAATTAGATCTATTAAGTTTTGCTTCTGATAAACTCTTTGAAAGATTTAACCATAATAACTATAACTTACAACCTTCTCCTTTTATTGTCTCAGGAAACAGTACTAGATAGATTTTTCAAATCCTGTCTGGATTACAAGAATTACCTCTAGTTTTGTACTCTTTATGAACGTTTCTCCCGCAATTCAGACTTTCTGTTGCTGTTGCAGTTCAATCCTAAACAATTTTTCATGTGTTAGCTCAGAATAAATTTGATATTGTGCACAAGCAAGTTTAGAACTCATAAAATTCAAGGTAATTTTTTATTAATAGAACTTATACAACTAACTTTTCAGCAGATTGGAATCTAGTACTCCCTATTACCCATCCCTTGAAAAACATTTCCGAAGGATGGTAATAACTGCTTTTGCAGAAGTGAAAGAAAAGCAACCCTATAAGTTAAATTAACTTTTTCAGATTTCTCCAAATTTTTAATATTCTCCTGAGCATTATGAATATAAAAGATGAATGCCTGATATAGCTCTCGATGTATATTTATCTTCATGTATGTCTAACATGTAATCCTTAAATTTATGTGGATATCTAAGGTGTTTTTAAAATATTTTTCAGCATGACACTTGGGGAAATTACTTTTCCACAGAATAAACCTGGTAAATGTTGAGGGTTGAGGACAGTGAGTCTGTTTACTTCTTCAGTCTTTATATCTAAATGCCAAACTAAGTTCCAAATGTAGTGAGGAACTGAAAGGACTTAGCTGGGGTTTACTGAATCCTAACTGTCCACCATAGGCCATGACCAGGAGTATTTATGTTAGCCCAATAAATTTGTGTAACACTCCTATGTCATTTTTTGGTACTTACCTTATATGATGAAGAAACCAAATTTATAATATTTTTCTCCCAGAGCTAAACAACTGAGAGTTATCAAACTTTGAGAATAATTTCAGTTGGGGTTACTCTACAGTTTGTGAATCAAACAAGCTGCCTGATTTATTTCCTTATTTATGTCCCATAAAAACAGGACTTTAAATATTTGTCCTATGTGTTGTATATTTTAAATAAATAATGGAAAAAAAGATTTGTTAAGTAACTCACTTAAGTTTCCAAAGCCAAATCTAACAGAAATTTGATAATTATTTTATAACCAAAATGTTTTTTCATGTCATAGCGTTATTTTCCAATTTCAGTAGTGAGAGACAATAACAAGTATAAAGCCTTTTCCAGGGATTAATAACCACATGAAGTTAACCACCCTTAAATCTGCCTGATTAATCAGCTGCTTATTTGTCATTAATTGCTTTATAGTACCATACATTTAAATTGATTACCTAACAACCATGTGATTCTGTTCAGTGGGCAGAGTAGGAACAATCATTAGTTTTGTGTCTTTTAACTGAGTTGTTACCACATTTACTGCAGAATTAAAAGATGCTAAATCATAAACTTATTCCTAATGATTAGAGATATTTGAAAACCATTTTATTTTTGGTGGTTACAGCATTACCTCATCCAAAAATTTTCCCTACATCTTCCTAACACAGAAAAATGGTTTAGTCCTCTACTGTAATAGTCAAGAGATGTTAATTTTCTTCTTACAATGCCCAACACTTCTTCAGACAGTAAAGAGGCTTATACTCATCAATAAAACAATAGTGTGATTTAGAACATTTGTTTTAATAAACTTTACTGTAAATTAATGTCCAATGTTGTAAAATCTTTTCTAGCAAAAGATAACTGCTCTTTGTGAGGGTGGCTACCTACTGGGCACTGTATTTGGTATGCGGTCCTTTATCTTTTTGTAAATTATCCGAATACATAGGAGATTGATAATGTTCTATTTAGGCAAATACATTTCAAGGGGAATAGTAAACTACTCCATTGTTGCAAGCCTCTGAACTGAAAAAATTACAGTTAGATGAATACTTTTTTTGCTTATTTTTGAGACACCAAATAAAACAGTGCCTTATTTGACTAGACAGCTGATTTCCTTTTTTATTCTAAATTGTTAACTTACCTTTTATTTTAAGTTATCAGCTAATGCCTCAAGTCACAAAAATTAAATAGTTTAATTTCCCATGAATGAAACATGTTCCCAGTACATAGCCAACTACTGAAAAAATATTTTAATATGAAAATAACTCACTTCATTGATGTCTGTTGAAAACATCTAAGCGACACTATCTTCTCTTTGCTTTCCATTCATGGTTTACATAACCTTTAACATTTAATATAAGTCTGCTGCCTCACAAAAGTGAGAGAAAAGACATCCAATCTGTTTTTGTCTTTAATTTCATTCTGTAATCTGCACTGACTGTTCCCTTTGATATGGTTCTTTTATATGGAAACTACACTGCTGCTTATCTAACACTATGACCCTCACTCTGAATGTGGCTCACTTTCCTGCTTGCTTTGCAGTTTATGATGGACAAATGGAATGATTTTCCAGTATTTATCTAGTTGAAAATACAATTTTAATATAAAGGCAAAGATTTTCTGTTTTTTAAAGGAGGAATCCTAATAAAACTAGTGAAAATGGAACACTTGCTCAAAATAAGCTTTCTAAAACTATGATTGAAGCCAATGTATTATTTGAGAATTGTTCTGCAATGTCATTGTCTGCAATGTTTTATATACTATAAAGTTTGTCATGAGCAGTCTAGGAGATGAGTATCATTTTCAGAGCATTCCAATTCATTGGTCAGATTGAGGTACGGAAAATTTCAAGCAATGGAAATTGTCATTTTTCCTAGAGATCAGTGTGCTTAAGACACAGTGATACCCAGAATTCAGCTGGATTTTAATAATGAAATTTGTGGATAGTAAACTGGTATGAGTTAGGAGGCAAAGTTCACCACCATCTTACCAAAATAGTGGAATTAATATACAAGAAAACTGTCAAATTTGAATGACTTGGTACTCACGACAGAGGAAGGTAAACTGCATGGTGATTATCCCAGATAGGAATAAGCTTACTCCCTGGTGAAGAGAGGCTTCTGGGAAACACCCCTTATTACTATGTGCAAACATAGTAAATCTTTGTGTTGGCTGTTATTATTGCATTCTTTGCCTAGCCAAAAAGAGAAGATGGCATTGCAAATAATTTCATTGTTAAAATTCAGACAATGAAAAGGGTTAATTAACAAATTATATGTTTTGTGTGACCCATGAAAGGTTTTTGTCTGCTTTTTTTAAACTTAAACATTGGTAGATTAACTTTATCAAAATGAATCATCATGTGATTCAGTTAATCTCTTACTCTAAGAATTCTATTCCATCTGCTCCCACACTTGACAAATGCCTTCAGAGAATCTTGACTGGTGGCTTTCCTCATGACTCCAAGGTCTTCCATAATCTAGAGTAATTTTAAATGTGACAGCAGGACTCAGTGTATTTTCCCAGCTCCAATTAATTACATCTCAGTGTAGTTTAACATCTGCTCCTACAGCTGCATCTGTACTCTTTACTCTTGTCAACATTAATATCTCTAAAACTTTCATCTTAAGGTATCTCAGGACAGTACACAAACTCACATTCTCCCATTTTTTCTTTGTTTTTCTCAATTTACAAAAATTTCTCAATTTTCTACAAAAGTAAAATTTCATTGAGCTCTCTTTTTTTCCATTCTCCAAGGCATTCTATTTTTAATTACCTTTTAAACTGAAAAATAGAAATTATATATAGCATGTTTTCAAATATTGCATATTGTATAATGACTAAATGATGCTAATTAATATATTCATTACTTCATATACTTAAATTTTTTGTGATAATACAAAACCTCTCCATAATTTTCAGGAATATATTACTATTACCAATAGTCATGCTATTATACAATTATTTTATTAAAATAATTAATTCTATGGAAGTAAAATTTGAGTAGTTTTGTAATATTTCCAGTCCTCCTCCTCCCCCCAGTCCATTTAACCACCATTGTATTCTCATCTATGAGTTTATTTCTTTATACTCAAGGCATAAGTGAGATCACACTGCTGATCTTTCAGTGCCTTGCTTATGTCATTTACATAAAATCCTTCAAGCAATCTATGTTGTCATGGGTAGCAGAATTTTCTGCTTTTTATGGATGAACACTACCCCTTTGTGTTTCTATGCATATCCATTCTTTTGTCTGATGATGCACACCTACAGTGATCAATTTTGTAGCTATTTTGAGTAATGCTAAATTCAGCGTGGGAGAGGAGATACATATTTCTTTAGCATTATCACTCCATTTCCTTTTGACAGGTGTCTACTATTGGGATCACTGGTTCACATGATTGTTTTATTCTAAATTTTGAAGGAACTCTATACTGTTCATTTTTCATAATATTTCCATTAATAATGTTAAATAATTTTCTTTTCTCTGCATCCTCTCCAGCCCTTGCTTTTATCTGTCTGATAATAGCCAAACAGGTATGATGTGATAGCTCACAGTATTTTTTATTTACATTTCCTTGATAATTGTTGATACTGAACAGCTTTTCATATAACTTTTGGGCCATTTATATATCTTCTTTTGAGAAATGTCAGCTAAGTTCTTTGTTCCTTTCTAAAATCAAGTTATTTTATTTTATTTTATTTTAGTGTTGAGTGGTTTCTTAGCTTTAATGTTTTGAAATTTGACTTCTTATAAGATGTATGTTTCACCAGTATTACCTCTCATTCTGCTGGTGGTCTTTTCATTCTGTTCATTGTTCCCTATACTATGGAAAATTAGTTTTATATGATCATTTAAGTACTTTTTTCTTTTGTTATCCATGTTTTATGGCTCATAGCAAGAAAAAATGTCCAGATCAATGTTACAGAATTGCTTCCTTATGTTTCTTCTACTAGTCTGACAGTTTTGTATTATATAGTTAAATATTTCATCTTTTTCAGGGTGATGTTTACATACAATGTGAGGTAAAGATATAATTTTATTCTTTTACATGTGACTGTCCAGATGTTCCAACACCATTTATTGAAAAGTGTCTTTTTCTTATTATATATTCTTGGTAGCTTTCTTGAGTCAATTGATTATGTGAATTTATTCTTGAATCTTTACTGCATTTTATTGATCCATGTGTCTGTTTTTCTAAAAGTTTCATACTGCTTTGTTTGCTATAACTTTGTGGTATATTTTTATGCCAGGTAATATGATTCTTCCTGCTTTTTTCTTTTTGTTCAAGATTTCTTTGGTTATTGATGGACCTCTGAAATACCATAGGAACTCCTGGATTTTTTTTCAATTTCGTTGGAAAAATTAGAATCTAGATGAGATTACACAGAACTTGTAGATCACTTTGTAAATTATAGACATTTGAAGAATGTTAGTATTTTCAATTTAAAAAGAATATTTTTTCCATTTATAAAAGTTGTATTTACTTTCTTCCATCACTGTTTTATAGTTTACAGTATATAGTTCTTTCACCTCTTCCATTAAATATACCGAGTGGTGCCTTTATACCTGGAAATAATTTGTTCTTTGAGGTAGAAGAAAATCTGATTGATCAGTTTCATCCTCTTACAAATTTCTTCCACCCCTTCCCACCCTGGCATTGTATACACTGTCCATCCAGGAATGCTTCATAGGGGCTATTACATACTTTCTCATCTTTTTAAGTCTTTTTTCCATAGTCTGCTTCCATTATGTTGCACATTCATACATAGCAAAGATAATTCTGAACAGAGAATTTATTCTAATTCGTACATGAGTGTGCAGTGTTACACAAATCCGTATTTTCTCACACATGAGCACTGTTACCATATTTTATCCCTCTGACTCCTGTAATCATTCTCCATCCCTTTTTCCTGTGGTCACAAATGAAAATGTGGAAAAAAAATCTTCTAGAATGATCCTTTCTATTCATGGCATGCACCTCCCTCCTCAAGTAAACCCATTGAACACAGTTTTTAACTGTGTTCCTGATCTTTCTCTCTAAGGGACTTATTTCCATCAGAATTTAAAAGCATACTTGGACTCTATTCCTTTGTCTAACCCTGATCCTTTGATCCTATGATATATTGTCTTTCTTCTCCAGGGTGCTAAGTGAAATCATAAGATATGAGCTTTATTAAAAAGCTCTTGGCCTGTAGTGTTTCTACTTTTCTTTTGCCTATAAAATCTTCAGCTCATGCTATTTTTTTTTCTGCTCCAACACTTCACAAAACAGAAGCAAATGCATTCCTACTTCAGTTTGATACAAAATCTTATGGACACCTTTCACTAGTATCTTTGTGATGTTTCCCTCCTAAAAATCATCTTTTTCTGGGATATCACAAATTCCTGGAATTGCATCCAGCTTGTCAACAGCACATTCACTATCTCATTTATTGCTTCATCTCTCCTCTCATTTTCAACTCCCCATGTGTATGTAATTATATGCATACCCATGGTTGCAAGAATTGTTCACAAATAATCTTTTTGCCCAGATATTTCTTTCCCTAATTTATTTCTAGATTGGTGCACCTAAGTACTTACTGCATGTAGATCACAAACAAAATATGAACCCTGAATTTATACCTTGCCATGTGTTACTCTCCTGTCTAAAATATATCTACTTCTGAAATCACTATATGAGTAATACAATCAACCCTTAAGTAGATAAGTTAAACACATACTAATCTATCTTATTTTCTCCTTTTTATATACCCCAGTCTTACTCCAATCTAATCCATATACAGTCACTTTTTAAAATCACACCTCTTAAATCTCTAGGAACTCCATTCTATTCTCCATTAATATGGCCAGCTTCCTCTCCAAGACACCAGTCCATTTGATCCTAATTATTCCACAGACCAACTCTACAGCAATCTAAGACACAAACATGAGAGAGGCATAAGATTTTATCTGTCTTTTTCATGACAAACACCAGCATACTCAGGTTTCAAACTGTTTATTTGAATTGCATTTCATTTAATAAGTTCTTTTCTTGGGTTTCCTTATAGTCACTATTGAAAATGAAATAGTCAAACATATAAAGCAGTTGACTCATTAGAAAACCACCATCACTCAAAAAAGTATATTTTGTGGCCTTAGTGGACCCATAATGGCTGATACTCCCCAAAGCTATAATTAAATCATCATATTTATTAACCATATATCATATCCTTATCCTAATAGACCTAATATATTTTGAATCTAAAATTGGTACTTCATAAAATGAAAAAGGATAATTTTAACAATTTCATTACCTTGATTATTTATAAAAATAAAATATCATTTGAACTTGTAGAAATAATACATTAAAATTGACAATTTGATAATACCTTTTCCAAATAATTGGAAAAAGTGAAGTGCTGATAATGCTTCTTAGTCTCTTCAAAGAGACATGAGACATATTTTACTAGGGCATTATTTTTATTCTGTAGTTGGATTTATATAAAACCAGTGCATATTATTTAATAAATGATAGCTGAATGAATGTTTGTTTCCTGAAGCTTTTCTCTAGGGTGTACCAATTTTTTTTTTGTAAGATGTCTGTTTAAATCTACGTGAATTATTCCTTCCCTACACTTACCACACTGTAATTTATGTTCAGTATTTGGCGTTAATTCATGCTTGCAACTTAATATTTCTTGGTTGGTGTTGGACTAAAAAGTTTCCTTGAGATAAACTGCCACATTTTCACATTATGTTCTAATAAATGCCTTTTTCCAGAAACAACATTGCTAACAGGGCATAAATTAGAAAGCAGTGTTTTGTTTTGTATTGTGGTAGCTTATGTGGCATTTCTACTTCTGATGATAGAATACATTGCCTAAAATTTGACTTTGGGACTCTCAAAGACCATTTCTGGACATAGTCATAGTATTTTTACATGAATTTGGTGTTCTTTAGATAATTATAAATATTAATTTACATAAAGCTGAGTTGTGATATTGAGACAGTTAAATTTCAATAGCCTAGTATTGGCAAGCCAAATTTTATATAGGCAGCTCAAATTTATTTAACTTCAATTAATTATTTTCTTATTCAAATATTTCCTAAAACTTATTACCAGTATATTATGGCTGCCATGGGACATACACATTTTGCTTCAATGGGTTTTTTCTTCTAAAAAGGTAGTAAATATTGTTTTGTATTGATGTTAGAATAAAGGTAACTATAATCCAGACTAAAGTAATTTCATCTTTTTAAATCTTATATGATTCATTTTTTCTTCTGATTTTAAAATCAATTAAAAATCCCTTTGTGAGTCTCTGAAATTGTCATGACACAATGTAATACACCTGTTGGGGTTTAGAGACAAGCCAGCCCAGACCAACAGGCCAAGTTAACAACACTGTCATTAACCAGGCCAAGTTAACAACACTGTCATTAACTCTTTCTTCCACTATTAAGTTCCTAGAGGGTGGACTGAGCATTGGATTCACAAAGAAACAAATCATCCCGGTTTATTGGCTATTTACCCCTTTTATGTAATAGCCATTTAAAAACTTGGAAGTCATTAAATTAGTGAGAGTAGAGAAAAATAAAAACTTGGCATTTGGCAGTAAGTAATAGGTAAATAGATCAGCAAAATTCACACTTTAATATTTTGGCTGAAAACTAACAGCAATTTCCTTTGTGAAGGGTAAAACTAAGATTCTGCAAAAAAATTTTTTTTATTCTCTATAGATTAGGATAATAAAATAAATTCCCTATCAAAATTCTAAGTACTATCAATTGATTTGGAATTATGATACTATGGAGAAAAACCCTAAACTGTGATTAAAATTCTGATAGAAATGACTGAAAAGTAGCAATACTAGATCCTTTGCCCCAAAATATGAAACATAATAGTCTATTAGCTCTTTCCTAATTTGTTTGCTGAGATTAGCAAACTCCGAAAAACATAAAGGTTAGAAAGTATATCAGAAAAATATATTGAATTTTATGAACTTCTGATACTTTCTGCTAGCTAATTTACAACTGAACAGAACAACGATTATCAATGCATCATATTTTCAACAATATGAAATGACAAATTTAAAATTATGTAACAAAGTTGGATTGAAGTTTTCAATAGAGATACCAAGGCCTATATATATATATATATATATATATATATATACACACACACATCTATATAAATATTTTTAAAAGAATAATCTGTACTTTAGGAAAAATCATTTTTCAGGAAAATTTGCATTGATATAATCATGAATGTTCTATTAAATTCCACAGTGAGAATCAACAGCTCATTGATTCACTGAGCTGTGCATTTGAAGCAGCTTTAAGATGAAAATTAGATGAATTTTAACAGTAACTTGTGAAGCCAAAGGTGTTTATAGCAGTTTTTCAGAGGTATATCATCATATTTCCACTGATTTCATTTGTAATACTCACTGAATCTGTGCACCATAAAGTTTAGCTCCCTCTTGACTCACTACCACTTATAATTGAGTGTTGCTGGTAAAATATGTATTTCACTTATTTTCAAGTATTCTTGTAATTTTTCCAAAGCAGATACATGTAAGAACTAGTTTTCTGTATGCCACTGGAGAGGATTTAAGCTAAATTATTTCCAGTTTTAACAGTAGAAGCTTCATTTAGAATACTGGACTTCCAATTTTGGTTCTCTATCCAATACTCAGGTTTGTCATTATACTTAAAGTTTCCTACCTTACCAAACTTGCTGGGCTAGGGTTTAAAAACCATAGGTAGTATTCATCATTCATCATTCTAGTTTATTTTTTTAGTAGGTATTTAACAAATTGTATTTAAATAATTTTTAATTTGTTTTTTATGGTTAAAAACTAAAACCAAACATTCATAGACTATATCTGCCTTTTCAAAATTGACCTCTGTATTTATCCGTGTTTTGTTATCATTGTTTAGGTTACTGGGAACTTTGTTATTTTTTTCTAGTGAACACAGAAGATGGTGAATTTTAATGTCATGAACTAATGGTGTATTCTGTCTACAGGACCAGCATTTTTCATACCAACAGTAGCATTAACTCTTTTATGAACTGAGCTATGGCTAAGTTTATGTTAACTTTTAAGCACGAGTGTTATATTCTTGCATGGCTGTGACAGTTTGACTGTATAAACTCTGCTGGCTTCAGATAGACCCATGTCGCTGGTGGAGCAACCTTCTGGGTACTGTGTCTGGGGTAGAGTGGCCTTAGGGTCTATGTCAGGTCCTTTGCTCTTTCCTCTCTGGCACGTTTTCCCTCTTCTGCTCCCCATGAACTAAGCAGCTTATTTTCATCGTGCTCTTTAGACATGATGCTTCTGCCTTAGAGCAAGCTAAACATGGACTAAATCACCTAAAAGCTTGAGTGAAATTAAACTCCTCCCCCTTTTAAATTGTGTGTGGGGGGGAGGTATTGTGTCCAGCAATAGGAAAGCTGACTAACACAACAGATTGCAACAACCTGGAGTTAGGGCAGTTTCTCAGGCTTTGTACCCAGCCAAACATGGTTAGACACCCCACTCCAAGTAATGAATATGTAAAGTTATTTTTAGCTAAAATCTATTTAAGCTTTTGCTAAACATGAAGTGATCCAGAAAAGTCAGAGAAAGATAAACCTGGGCATTTTTTCTTAGGTTTTTAGCTTTTAAAAGTAATAAATCAGAATCATGAAAAATTTTAAGGGTTTTTATATGACTCTTACCAGTGACAGAAAAAAAAATTAAGTGAATAGTAACCTTTTTGAAATGTTTCTGATAGGCAAGCAATGACTATCTAAATTAGTGAGAAACAGTTGTTAGAAAGTTTGTTGGAAAAATGTGATTTTCAGAGTCTAAAAATTAGATTGTCTATGGATACTTTAAACTGTATCCCCTTTGCAAATGTTTCACTTCCTCTTTTGAATTTTCTTTTTATCTATTGTGGAAGTATAGACATAACAATTTTCAAAAGCTTTGTAATCACAAAAAAAAAATCAGAAGGAGAAAGAGAAATGCTTGTAATCACAGAAAGATAAAAGGAATTCTAACATAACGCTGCTGCACTGTGGTTCATTTGTGGTGAATCAAACCATTTAGAAGGGAGAACTGGGAGAATAGAGTTTGGCAGTGTTTTGATAATAATAGAATTGTTGGTTAATAGTGCAAAAAGTCTGAATAGATAGCAAGTATTCATCTTCGACTATGTATTAGACACCTGACCTAAAGGAGCCCCAGAAGCTTAGCCTGTGGACAGAATCCTGGCAAGAAGCCTCGTGCAGATTTTGTCAGGAATGAGTTTCACTATGCTGGCCTGGTACTGGGTTTCAAATCTAAAGAAGCTTCATTTTCTCTTTCTTGCTCAAGTGGGAGACATTTCTCGGGCTGGGCTGCTTGGAATGATGCAGGCATGTTTCTTTTCTGCATTCTTCAGCAGTCCTCTCATTTTTTTTATACTAAAACAGGCACTGCAGTCTCTCACCTGAATAAGCCAGCTGTGGGAAGGTGGTCTGGTAGATGAACAAGTGTTGAACATGGTATACATGGGGCATGGGGCAGATGATTATTGGAGTATTTTATGCGTCATTTTTATGCTCTGCCTCTCCTGAATTATTTAAATATAAAATTATATTGATCTTTACTTATCCTGTTGTCACCATCCAAAGTGTTCAGTTCTGTTACTGTTCTGGAAAACAAAATTCTTTTACTTAAATAATAATATTAAGGGCAATAGGGAAATAAGAATGAGAGTTAAAATTTAGCTGCTCAGGAGGTAAAGAACTTGATTTAGTATAAATATAACAACTCTCATTTTCCCTCAGTTTTAATTGTAAGTTGTTTTTCAATAATTTGCAAAGAAGAGACTGTAAACATATGGCTAATCCTATATGACAGTGAAACTCTGACTAAGGTAGTGCAGAAAGTCACATTACGAATTCTGTAGCAATCAGGCGAGAACAATCAGGAAATGGCCATATTGCTGACTATTCCCACACCCCAGCTTTATTTTCAGCACTGAGGATTAATCCCAGGATCTTTTCCCTGAGCTACTTTCCCACCCTTTTTTATTGTGAGAAGAGTCTCCGTAAGGTGCTAAATTACCCAGACTGGGCGCAAAATTGAAAACTCTTGCTTTACCTTCATACAGTGCTGGGATTACCATACGCACACGACCTTGCCTGGCTAACTGCACTATTTTTATCTTCATTTCCAGTTTATGACCAAACAGAGAAAGCCATATATCTGTCTACATCATATATAAAAAGGTGTCTTTCTTAAAATTAGCCTACATTTAACTTACATATAACAACAGTCTCCCATGTGAACACAGCTGAAGTCTTATTATTTTTAATGTCATATTTATCATTTCCTTGATAGCATTTTAATTTGTACTAAACACAGTGGCTACAAGTTATTTCTTTGTTATAGTAAGCTCTGAAAAAATAGCCTCTGTGTGTGCTCATTAGGTGTTTATTTCTGTACAACACATACTCACATAGTCTCCATTTTGGTCATATTTGCCTCCTACAAAACCACAGACTCATCACACTTGCACTGACTCTGAGACTTTGCTTATTTTCTCAAAATGTCAAGTCTCTCCATTTTTATTTTTTCAGTTTAGCTCAACCCTTCCCTCTCATAAAGTTCTCGAGTTCTAATGCTGCCATGAACATAGGGTACTTCTTTTTCTTATGTAGCAACACCAAGATCTACTCTTATCCTTTTTACCAGATCTTTTGTGGCCATGAATGTTCATGCCACATAAAGTAAACATTTTTGTGTATGAATTTTTCAGTCTGGCAGAATCCCTTGGGTATACTGTCAACATCCCAATTCTCAGGATAACCAATTTTCACAAAGGGATGTGATTCTGATTGAAAACCAGAAAGCCTTGGAAAAAATGCTTAGAGTGCTGTTTTTAAAACATTAGATCTGAATTTACATGTTTACATTCATGTAGTGAAGAATATAATGAACTCAGTTCTCCATTAACACTTTGTTCTTTTTATGTATTCTAAAAGTAAAGAATCTAAATTAACAAAGACAAATTCTGCTTTCTATCATTTATTTGCAGTAATATTAAAATCAATACTTTATCTCATCAATTAATTTTAGCCCTAACAAATCTTACATGTACAGCTTTAAAATATGTCTTCTCTTCTTCTTTTGACCTAAAATTCATTATTTCATGAATACACTATTTCTTTACTAGTTTAGTATAACACAGTATCCCTTATTATAAAAATGCTATAATATATAAATCTAAATTATTTGTTAGTATTGTTTTGACCTAGTACCAGCTAAAATTTTACTTTTTTGTTTGGAGTCAAAATGATATGCAGGATCTTAGAATTCTGTGCCATTAATGTAAGCTTTTTAATGTATACTGTTTCTTTAATAGTCAAAATACTGTCTTTCCATCCATATGATAAATTATGAGCTAATCTACTGTAAAACTTATTTCTCTGAGACCATGGAACCCATGTTTATACATTTATACTAATCTATGGATTTAAAAATCATTCAAGTTAATACTCTATATAGTGTAATAAATATATCCTCAATACTGTAGGAAATTGTCTCAATTGCATTTAAAATACGTTAACCAGGAAATGTTAAACTAAACTTAGTAAAAAGTACAGGTAAAAACAGTTTTTAGGTTCATATGATTTCTGATTGTCCTGGTCCTGTATAACTACTTTCTAGATAATACCTAAATTTACAATTCTGAAACCCTGAAATTGTAACCAATGGCCTATGTTTTCAATCACATTTACATATTGACTTACTGAAATAGTTTTAAAGGAGAAAATCAAATTTGTACATGGAATAAAATAGTGATCTATTATTTTGTAGTTAGTAAAATATATAAACATAAGGCATAAAGTAAACTGATACAGATCTTGTCATCATTCAAGTATTCAGTAAAAACACTAAATTTAAAGACATTGCCTAAAATAACTCAAACTGAAAATATTGTTGTGAAAAAAAAATCTCTTACTATCTCTCTGAATTGTGGCTTTTTCCTCTCCAATCAATTCACATTACTTTTTTTTTTTTTTGATGGAAAGGGCTTTACTGATAAGGTTGAGAAGTGAAGAGATCTAAAATCCAACAAACCATTTAGATAAAATATTACTTGTTTTTGGAAACAAATACAGACAGCACCACAAAGGATTAAAAAAAGGCAAAAAAACATTTTATAGGAAACTTTTGGCCTTTTGACAACATCATTGTTCAACAATAAAACTAATTAGTTTTGAGGTATTTTATAACATGGGTTGGGTACTTTTCAAGTCCAAAGAAAGAAAACTACCTACATATGTGATTCAGTAGTGAATGAATCTTTTTTTTTTTTTTTGGTACCAGGGATCAAACTCACAGCCTTGCGCTTGCCAGGCAGGTGCTTATGCCGCTGAGCTAAATCCCCAGTCCCATAAATCAATCTTTTCTGTTCATATTCTGATAAATTAATTATCATTTTAAATAGCTATACTGTATTCATAAAATACCCAAGACAAAAAGACTACAGTATAGAAAATAACCATTCAGTGGCACCATGCCTACAGTGACTCAAAGTTAATATGACTAGGAAATTTAGGAAGATGTATTTAACGTGGGCCTAGCTATACTGTTATCATTCTAAACCTCTATTATAACAAATAATCAGTCTAACTCTTTAAGATTTCACTGCTACTATCACAATTTTAAAGAACTTTGTAGTATCAATGTGTCCACTGTGACAATATACATAAGATATAAAAAAAGCTGTAACAACTCAAACCAAAACCTGACATAAATTTAAAAAAAAAAAAATATATATATATATATATATATATATGTTTCACTTAAAAATTGGTTGAAAAAATGCACTTAACACTAGAGTACCATTCTAAAGAAGACATGTTTTCTGACTTTAATGGCACATTATTTTTTTTTTAGCTGCCGAAGTAAAACACTTTTATATGCTTTAAAATACTGCTGACTGGTTTTCCATACTGTATTGAATACCACTGAAGAGACTTCAGTGTTTTCTGAGGTGGCTTCCTTGGTACTGAGAGAAACACTGTAAGGCAGGATCGTGTAGGCCGCCATTGGACCCTGTCAGCTTCTGGGAGAACCCTCCGCGGCGTGAATTGTAGGCAACCTCAGCATCACTCGGTTGGTCTCAGCTACTAAGCTGCTTTTCAAAGCACTCATATTTCTTCAAGTGCTTCTCCCTTGGGCCCCCTAGAATGCGCCCCAGGCATTTCGCACTTGAGTAGAATTCCACTCATTCTTCATGGGTAGAAAGTCCTTCTGGTCTTTTCCAGCTTTTCTCCCCACATATTTTTCTTCCTCTAAGGATGAAATGTCCCAGTCGTCATCATCGATATCTGCACACTTCAGTTCTTCCTGTAATTCTTCCTTTATCATGAACACATCAGTAACATTAATCCCACCAATGGGTTTATTTACATTTCTGTGACGTGAACCCATCTTTTCAACTTTGTCAGTCAGGGTTCTAACTGCAGTTCCTGTGGGCTTGGGAGAAACATCAGAGTCCTCGACTTCACTTCCCTCAGTCCAGTCTGTGTCACTTTTGACCATGTTCTTTCCAACACCATTCTGGTTGCTTCTGGACGACTGCACAGGAAGTAACTCTGGGGACACAAACGCCTGGATGAAGCCATCGTCACCCAGCTCCTCCTCTGAACTGAAGGGAGGCGTCGAAGTAGATGAAGACTTTCTGGGAGGACGGTCTTCTATGGTAGCTTTCTTAATTTTTGGAACAGCTGTCCTATCAGTAAAAACAGGTCTTTGTCTAACCAGCTGTCTGCCTTTGGGAGGAAGTTGGATTGCTTTGGGTAGTTCTCCAGTTGAAAGCGTGTCCATTTGAGAAACACTGTACTTATCTGAAGAGGGTAATGCTCTCTCTTCAATTCTACAGCTGAGCTGGTGTTCAAGGAGATCTCGGATTTGCGGAATGTTCGGTATTTGTTTTTCTCGCTCGTGTCTTGCTGATTCCACAGTTCTCATCACAATATTCAAGTGATCACTTGGAATACCACATATGTCTGCATTAATGCCCAAAGTTTCCAGCTTCTCCACCAAGCTCTGCTCCAGGACTGTTTTTATTTCCTTAGTGAGGGACGGATTTGTCTTCAAAATTTTCCTAAAATTTCTCGTTACTTGATTTCTGTTCTCTCTCCCTTCCTTTTTCTTCCTCTGAGAGTTTTTCCATCGGTTCCAGTATGTGCGACGAGAATGCCTGTTCATGTGCCATTGTCAGATTTGATTTGGCTTCCAGAGTCTGAGGGGCTGAAGCATTCA